>SZWC01001819.1:142324-160047 GCA_023375785.1 Penium margaritaceum | reverse complement strand
CAGCGGAAAGATAGACTTGGAGATGTCTGGAAACCAGAGCTGGAAAATACAGGTTAATCAGATTGAACTGAGTACAGGGTATTTATACTGTCCGGCTGGCTAGCCCAGGCCTCAGCCTACTGCTGTCCTAGCTTGCTACAACAAGCTACTTGTACTTGTACTAGGTGTCCTACTTGCACCTGAACTCGGTGCCCTACTTGCACCTAGTGCCTTGTGCGAGAAGTCCCCGGCCGTCGATCGTCGAGATCGACGGTCGATCTTGTCTCTCGACGAGCCGCCTCGTTGCTCCCGTATGCCTCCCGACGGTGGGTGCGGTCGCCCTGTTGCGCACGCCACCGGAGAACCGCTGTCGCCGTTGACCGCGCACGTTATCGGGGCCGACCGTCGAAACATCCCCTCGGCGGGTAGCGTCACCGTTACGCTACCCGTCAAGAGGGGGAAAGCCACCCCCGTGTGGCGTGTTCGGAATGCCGCGTGGGGGTGCGCGCGAAACGGGGCCTTAGCGCCGGTGTGAACTCCACGCCGGCGCTTGTTCGCGCGCTCGCTCCTCCTCCTCCTCGCATCGGCGGTCGAGCGGAGGTGAGCTCGACCGCGACCTGGATTTCCGAAAATCGGAAAATGGCCCGGATGCCCCCAAATCCCGGATTAGACCCCGAGTATGCCAGAAAAAAGGGGCTCCTTGTTACATTCACCCCCCCCCCCGTCGGAGGCGCGACGTCCCGGCGTGCCTGAGGTACTCCTGGAGAACAGTGTTGGTACCCCCAACGTGGAAGTTGGCCTCTGGCTCCCAAGAGTTGTGCTCCGCCGGGTACCCCTTCCACTGCACCAGAAACTCACGCCGTCGTCCCCTCTGGCGGTCCGCCAGAATCTTCTCCACCTCAAACTCCTCACTTCCTTCGACCTGGACAGTAAGAGGTGGAGCTGTCCCGCGACCCTGGAAGAAGGTGTTGGGGTCGCAATAGGCACGAAGCAGGGAGATGTGGAACACCGGATGGATGGTGTAGTGAGCTGGCAGCTCCAGCTTGTATGAAACGGCCGACCGCTTCTCTAGAATGCGGAACGGACCCACCCATCGCGGTTTCAGCTTGGGACTCCCAACTCCCATCAGCTGCAGGTTAGCAGAGTTCAGCATCACCTGATCTCCCACTTGGAACTCCTTCGCAGAGCGATGCTTATCAGCCTGCCGCTTCTGCTGCTTCTGTGCCTTCAACAGCCGTTGCCGCACCACGTCCCAAGTGGTGGCAAACCCTTCACCAATCTGCTGCACAGCCAGAAGAGATGTTGCCGTAGCAAGGGCAGCTGGGCTCAGTGGCTGATGGTCATAGACCACCTCAAACGGTGACTTCCCTGTGGATGGTGACACCGCTGAGTTGTAGGCGAACTCTGCCACTTCGAGCTTCTCCTCCCAACCCTCTCCATCCAGTGGGACCATGCTCCGCAGCAGCTGCTCCAATGTCTGGTTCGTGCGCTCTGTCTGCCCATCGCTCTGTGGGTGGTATGCTGTGGTCAGCTGCACTCGCGTGCCCAGCTTCTCCATGAGATCTCTCCAGAATCGCGAAGTGAAGCGTGGATCGCGATCTGAGACCACCGACTGCGGCACTCCATGGAGCTTGATGACATGACTGAGGAGGAGTTGGGCTGTCCCGGCAGCTGTGATACTCTCAGGACATGCGATGAAGTGTGCCATCTTGGAGAACCGGTCCACCACCACCAACACTGTGTTGTTGCTTTGCTGCGTCACAGGCAACCCGCCGATGAAGTCAAGCGAGATGTCTGTCCATGGCCTCTCTGGAACATGCAATGATTGCAGCTCCCCTGGTGGCTTGGTCCTCCGTGCCTTGATGCGTTGGCACACATCGCAGCTGCTCACAAACCTCTTGCAATCAGTCGTCATTGACGACCACCAGTATTGGCGTGCCAAGGCTTTGAGCGTCTTGTCGAAGCCGAAGTGACCCGAGTAGTGGGTGTCATGCGCCTCCTCCAGCAACAACTGCTTCAATGGCGCATAGTCCGGCACGACAATCCTCCGCTCTTGCTTCCTTCGCCAGTATACTCCATCCCACATGGCGTCTTTCAGCGCACCACCCGTGAACTCACTGTCCACGCCATAGCCGTACTTGAACAGGCTATGCATGACTGGAGATCCCATCAGCACCGAGATGGCATTGAGGCTCAAGTCTTGCCTCCGCGACAGAGGATCTGCCGGGTTCACCTTCCCAGGCTTGTACTGGATCTCGTAGTCAAAACTTCCTTCCAAAAACTCCATCCAGCGAGTTTGTCGGTGACTGAGGTTCGGCTGCGTCTTCAGGTACTTCAGGGCGTAATGGTCCGTGAAGACCACGCAGCGCCGCGACTCGAGGTAGCACCTCCAGTGCTTGAACGCATGGATCACCGCCAGCATCTCCTTTTCATGGATTGCGTAGTTCAGCTCCGCACCTCGCAACTTGCGAGACGCGTACGCAATCGGCTGCGGGCCCTTTCCATGATCATGCATCAGCACCGCCCCAATGGCATAGTCGCTTGCGTCCGTCGCCATGATGTACTCCTTGGATGAATCCGGATGCACCAGGACCGGAGCGTCACACATTGCAGCCTTGAGCTCCTCAAAGCTCTTCTGCTCCTGATCGCCCCATTCCCACTGGTGATCCTTCCTCAGCAGCTGAATCAGCGGCGCACCCTTTTCTGCGTATCCCCGGATGAATTTCTGGTAGTAGTTGACAAACCCCAGGAAGACCTGGATGTCACGTACGTACTTTGGTGTCGGCCACTGCTTCACTGCTTCCACCTTCTTTGGGTCCATGCAGAGACCCTTGCCGCTCACGATGTGCCCAAGGAACTCCACCTCCCTTTTCTCGAACTCGCACTTGGAGAGCTTCGCAAATAGCTTCTCTTTCCGAAGAACGTCCAGCACCTGCCGAAGGTGTTGCTGATGCTCTTCTAGAGTTCGGGAGTAGATGAGGATGTCGTCGAGGAACACCACCACGAACTGGTCCAAGTGAGGGTGGAAGATCCTGTTCATGAGGCTCATGAACGTTGCAGGAGCGTTGGTCAATCCAAACGGCATCACGAGATACTCGAAATGGCCGTACCGCGTCCGAAACGCCGTCTTCTCCACATCCTGCTCCGCAATCCGGATCTGATGGTACCCCGNTGCGCGATAGTCCACGCACATCCGCAGCTCCCCTGTCTTTTTCTTCACAAAGAGGACCGGTGCAGCGTAAGGTGACACCGACGGTCTGATGAACCCCTGCTCCGACAGCTCCTCCAACTGCTTCTTCAGCTCACCCAGCTCATTATCGCTCATGCGATAAGCAGCCCGTACCGTTGGAGTTGCTCCAGGAACATGCTCGATTTTATGGTCGATGTCCCGCTTCGGTGGTAAACCCTTTGGCAGCTCAGCAGGAAACACGTCGTTGTAGCTGTCCAACACTCCCTTGATGCCTTCCGACAGCTCTGCAACTGGTGCTTTCTGCTGCTCTCCCTCTTGTTGCTTTGTCTCCGCTGCCAGCACTTCCACCTCTTCAGTTGCTGCCTTTTGTCGCACCCACACAAGGTACACTTGATCCCCCTTGCGCCGACAGCGCTTCAGCTGCATGTAACTCAACTGCGGCACCTTGCCTGCCTTGGAGTCCTTCTCCTCTGCCCACAACGGCAAAACAATTTGCTCTCCGCATTTCTTCACTTTCACCTGGCTCCGCACCCAATCCACAGCAGGATTCCACCGGTGCAGCCAATCGCGCCCCAGAATGGCATCGTAGGTGTCCATCGAGCACGTGCGAAAGTTCACATCGCACGACAGCTTGCCCAGACGGATCCTCAGAGGCTTCAGAGGCAATCCGCACTCCAGCTCCCCTTGCACCAACTTGGCCGTAGTTGGCTTCCCAGGTAGCCGTGCAAGCCCCAACCTCTTTGCAAGCTCGTCGCTGAAGAATGAGTGCGACGCGCCGCAATCCAGTAACGCTTTAATCTGCCGGCGAGTCTGGCGCCCCTCGCCGTCCGCAGAACCAGCCGATGTGATTTTGACTTTCAGGAGGATTCCCGGAACGCTCCCGCTTCCTTCGCTCCGCAGCAATACACTCGGCAGCTCCCTAGTTGTCGAAGGACTTTCGGGGCTGGTGTTTGCTGATGCGGACGAAGCTTTCCCAGCAGATGGCCGTCCGCCACTCACTGCTGGTTGCCGTTTCCCTGCTGCTTCTTCTTGCAGTACTTCTTGTAGTGCCCAGGCTTCCCGCAGATCCAGCAGTTCCCACCACGCAGCTTGCTCTGCTGCTGGCCTCCTTGCACTGTGTCGATCTCCATGGGGTTGGCTTGTTGGTGCTGTGCTTGACACTGAAAATTCTCCTGCCTTTCACGGAAACCCCCTCGATGGTAGCGTAGCGCGTCAACGCGCTCAGCAGTGGCCACCATCACCTGGAACTCCATTATTCCACTGAGTGCCAGCGTGCGCTGAATTTCTGCCTTCAAGCCATCATGGTATTTGTCTGCCATCTCCGGCTCGCTCATGTCGTCGATCTCCGAGCACAACGCCAAGAAACGGCGTGTGTACTCATGCACCGAGCCGATCTGCTTCAGCTGCTTCAGCTTGTTGCGTGCGACCATGGAGGCATTCACGAGATCGAACGGATCTCTGATGGCTTGCTCGAACTGCTCCCATGTCGTCGGCACGCGAGCTTCAGCTTGCACTGCGCCTGGCTGCCACAACACGGCATGTTGCACAGCTGCGTTCCCACCTCCACCTCGAGTGGCCAACATATTCAGCTGCCTCCACCACTCCAATGCAGCTCCGCGAAGCAGTGTCACCGCGAATGACACACGCACAGCATCGTCCTCTGGAGGGTGACCCAGAGCCCCAAGGTAGCTGTTCATTGCGAACAACCAGGTCCGTACGCTCGCACCCTTGACTGAGGGATTGAACGCTTCCGGAGCCTTTGGCTTTGGTCTCGGCGGACTCCTTGACCGGGCCGCCCCAACCTGTCCAGCGTTAGTCCCGTCTCGCAGGTCAGCCATCTGCCGATTGAGCCGCTCGTTCTCCAGCTTGAGGGCTCCCAGCTGCTCTACGATCTGCTGCAGGGCCTGCTCCATGGCTCTTGATGACTTTTAGCCGTTGGAGATCCTTCGAAAAAATTTGGCAGTGTTTCCGCAGCAATCGAAAAAAAATTCGGCAGCAATTCGGCAGTCCGGGACGAAAATCTGACGTCTTCGAAGTGCGTAGGAGTCACCCGTCGTCTCCCGCGCACGCACGGTAGGCCGTGTAAGCACTCTGGAAATGTAGAAAATTTTCCAGAGGTTGGCTCGTGCGTTGGCTTCGAAGTCTGGTCCAGCAATCTCCCTCTTGATCAGCCTCGATGTTGTCCGGCGTAGTCCGTGCCTTTGCTCCTTGAAGTCGGCTGAGCTCCGGCAGCGCTTCCGCCCAACGCGTGGCTCTGGCTCTGATACAAGATGTGAGAGTGGGTGCTCTCTAGAGATTTAGCCTTTGTGTGTGGAGAGCACAGTCGCAGCGGAATGATAGACTTGGAGATGTCTGGAAACCGGAGCTGGAAAATACAGGTTAATCATATTGAACTGAGTACAGGGTATTTATACTGTCCGGCTGGCTAGCCCAGGCCTCAGCCTACTGCTGTCCTAGCTTGCTACAACAAGCTACTTGCACCTGTACTAGGTGTCCTACTTGCACCTGAACTCGGTGCCCTACTTGCACCTAGTGCCTTGTGCGAGAAGTCCTCGGCCGTCGATCGTCGAGATCGACGGTCGATCTTGTCTCTCGGCGAGCCGCCTCGTTGCTCTCGTATGCCTCCCGACGGTGGGTGCGGTCACCCTGTTGCGCACGGCACCGGAGAACCGCTGTCGCCGTTGACCGCGCACGTTATCGGGGCCGACCGTCGAAACATCCCCTCGGCGGGTAGCGTCACCGTTACGCTACCCGTCGAGAGGGGGAAAGCCACCCCCGCGTGGCGTGTTCGGAATGCCGCGTGGGGGTGCGTGCGAAACGGGGCCTTAGCGCCGGCGTGAACTCCACGCCGGCGCTTGTTCGCGCGCTTGCTCCTCCTCCTCCTCCTCGCATCGGCGATCGAGCGGAGGTGAGCTCGACCGCGACCTGGATTTCCGAAAATCGGAAAATGGCCCGGATGCCCCCAAATCCCGGATGAGACCCCGAGTATGCCAGAAAAAAGGGGCTCCTCGTTACAAAACCCCTTTGCTGTGAGACGGGCCTTGTACTTGTCCAAGGATCCGTCAGGCTTCCACTTACGCCGAAAGACCCACTTGGCACCAATGGCCTTCCGACCTGGAGGGAGGTCGGCGAGGTCATACACGTGGTGCTGTCGGATAGCAGCAAGCTCCTCGGCACAGGCAGCATCCCAATGTGCGGCCTCAGGGGAGGCTCGAGCCTCGCGTAGGGTGGAAGGGTCCTTTGGGCGCGCTGTGGACCGGACTGAGAGGGCGTGTGCATCACGAGCCCCAGGTGGGACGCGGGCGAGTGCAGCCACAACAGCATGCCGATGCTCGTGATGAAGCATGGCGTACCCCAATGCAGAACCCGGGTGAAGGTCTGCGATGATGGCAGAAGTCGTCAGGCCGAGAGCCTTTGTGCCAGGGTCCCCACTCACGACCGTGGGAGTGGAGGAGACACGTGGAGCCGCAGTGGGTCGAGGGGCCACGGGACGGGGAGCGACGGTCTGCGCGCTCACTGTCGGCCGGGGTCGGAGGTTGCCGCCTGGGCCACGTGTGTAGCGCGGTCGGACAGAAGATGGTGCTGAGTCCGACGGGCCGACGGAGGCGGACGGGGCTACTGGTCCAGAGGGGTCAGCGGACACAACTGGGGCTGCCGGCCCGGAGGGGCAAGCGGACGCGACTGGGGCTGCTGGCCCGGAGGGGCAAGCGGACGTGACTAGGGCTGCTGGCCCGGAGGGGCCAGCGGACGCAACTGGGGCTGCTGGCCCAGAGGGGCCAGCGGACGCGACTGGGGCCGTCGGCCCGGGGGGGCCATCGGAAGCGACTGGGGCTGCCGACCCGGAGGGGCGAACGGACGCGACTGGGGCTGTTGGCCCGGAGGGGCCAGCGGACGTAACTGGGGCTGCTGGCCCGGAGGGGCCAGCGGACTCGACTGGGGCCGTCGGCCCGGAGGGGCCATCGGAAGCGACTGGGGCTGCCTGCCCGGAGGGGCCAACGGACGCGACTGGGGCTGTCGGCCCGGAGGGGCCATCGGAAGCGACTGGGGCTGCTGGCCCGGAGGGGCCAGCGGACGCGACTGGGGCTGTCGGCCCGGAGGGGCCATCGGAAGCGACTGGGGCTGCCGGCCCGGAGGGGCCAGCGGACGCGACTGGGGTAGCTGGCTCGGAGGGGCCAGCGGACGTGACCGAGGCTACCGGCTCAGAGGGACGGAGTGATGTGTCACCCAGAAGCGACAGGACGGAGGACAGACTCACCACTCCCCCACGCAACGGGAGGGACACGGACGAGCCAGAGCAGATGAGGTCGCGGGGAAACAAGTCCTCGAAGAAGAGGGCATCGCGGGACTCGACGATGCAGTGTCGGGATGAGTCCCAGAAGCGCCAGGCCTTGGACTGACGAGACACACCGAGAAAGGTGTAGGGGCGTCCGCGGGGGGGCGAGCTTGCCACCCTGCTGTGGGGCGGGCAGCCACACAACGGCCACGCATCCCCAGACGCGAACCGGGCGGAGGTCAGCACGCCGACCGCACCAGTGCTGATAGGGCGTGGACTGGCGGGGAAGGGGACCGTAGGGAACCCGGTTCCAGACCCAGCTCATGTAGGCCATGGCTTCAAAATAGAAGCCATCGGAGAGACCGGACTCGACCCGCATGGTGCGGACGGCGTCGGCCATGGTACGGTTCCACCGCTCGGAGACGCCGTTCTGGGCGGGTGTGTAGGGCGCAGACGTCTCATGGTGGATACCGTGGGAGGCGAGAAAGGTCGTGGCCTCACCCAGGTACTCGCCACCGCGATCGGAGCAAAAGCGGCGAAGGGGGCGGCCACACTCGCGCTCCGCAAGGACAAGCCAGTCCTGAATGGTTCGGGCGACATCGCTCTTCTGCCGAAGGCAGAAGACCCAACGGTAGCGAGAGTAGTCGTCCGTAAGAGTGAGGACATAGCGGCCATGCTCACCGACGGACTCGGTGGGGAGAGGGCCCATGACGTCCGAGTGGACAAGGTCAAGGGGGGCGGACGCCCGGGAGGAAGATAGGGGGTACGTGGACCGGTGCATCTTCCCCTGAGCGCAGTCAATGCACTCAATGGGGCACGGGAGAGGGAAAGTCTCCGGATCAAGGCCCTTGGCGGGCTGGGTGCGGAGCTTACTTTCTACTGCGGCAGAGTGGACGTGGCAAAGGCGGCGGTGCAAGAGGCGGGTGTGCTGAGGAGAAAGCGTACTGGTAACAAACACATGACCGGTCGCGGCCGACGGGGAGGAGATAGGAGGGGAGGAGGACAGGCGGGGAACGTACCACAAGTTACCACAGGCGGTGGTGTGCAGTACGACAAGACCCGACGGACGCAACGACACAGTGCCGACACCACGCGAGTGCACAACGTCCATACTCATGCGGTCAAGGGCAGTCACGGATAGGAGGCTGAGCTCGAGACCAGGGACGAAGAGAACATCGGTCAGAAAGACGTCACAGGCCGGACAACGGAAACGAATGACGCCTACACCGCGGATAGGCAACACCTGTCCGGAGCCCGTCCGGACACCGGAGACATCGCCGACGGGACCGAGCATACTGAAGGCCTCGCAAGAGGCCGTCATGTGATGCGTGGCCCCGGAGTCGATGATCCAGGTCTCAGCAGGGTCCTGGACAGGGGTCGCCAGATCACTCATGGTCACATGGCAGCAAGCGAGGGACGCGGACGCGGTGGAAGGAGGCGCGAAACGAGACTGCCAGTCGTCAAGCCATGCAATGTCGTCAAGGAGTGGGGTGGAGGAGATCACGGGAGACGACGAGACAGACGAGGAAACGGGACACGACCGCAGCTCAGTCTCAGTCATGCAGGGATGGGCCGGAGGGTAGGAGGTGACGCAACTCGCACTTCCCTGGGGAGGAGGGCGAGGGAGGCCAAGCTGGAGCGCGATGAATTGCTCCAGCTGACGCTCTCCGGTTGACGGCCCAGGAGTGTAGACGGAATGCGGAGTGACGGCGCCGGAGCCCGGGTAGTAAGAGGGCTGAGCCGGCAAAGGAAGCGGAGGTGCCGACGGCTGAGGGTAGTACTACTGCGGGTAGTACTGCTGAGGCGCGGGTATCTGCGGGACAGGCAGAGCTATCGGAGTGGCAGAGCTGCTGGACGAGGTCGAAGTGGGAGGACCAGCAGTAGCGACGGCGGCAGAGGCGAGGCGGCGCTCCCACTGGCGTCGCATGGTGGCGATGACGCGGGCCTCGTCCGTCGGGAGAGGGCACATGTACCACCCGTGCCCGGGCTGGCCACAGTTGTGGCAGATCGAGCCACTACCGGTGGAACCGGTCGATGACTGTTGCTATTGCTGTTGCGATGGACCCTTGCCCTTCTAGTTCCGGCTTTTCTTCTTCTTCCCCGAGGACGATGGGGTAGCTGCGACGAGGGAGGCAACGGCCACGGAGGCAACGGCAGGGGTGGCGACGGCAGGGGATGCGAGGACCTCCGCGCGATGGAGCTGGGACTCCTGGCGAGCTTCCTCAATGCGGAGGAAGAGCTCATATGCCCAGGGCATGAGAGTGCCCTGGGCCTCCATGGTGGAGAGTACGTCCTGAGGGTAGTGGACGAAGACGTCCGCGTATGCGCTGGTGGCGCCGCGCTTGATGGTGAGGAGCACGGACAGAGGGGGCGGAGCAGATTTGCTGAGACGACGGAGGATGTCTTCCACCCGCTGCCAATAGGCAGTGACCGTCTCGGTCTCCCCCATGTGCAGGGAGTTGAACTCCCGGAGCAGACGGCTGATCTCAGCGTCGCTAGACAGGCGATGAGGTCTGGTGAGGACGTGCCATGCGGCTGCAGGGTCTGGGATGTCGCCAGCGGTGAAGTCGCCGAGGAAGGGCTCCAGGGCAAGGCGGGAAGCTGGGGGGGCGACTGGTACAAGGGCGCGGACGGCGCGACCAGCGTCATACAGCTGATCGGCCTGGGTGGAGTCATAAGGGAGGGTGTAGTAGGCCCACAGACCCTCACCCTGCGCCCAGATCCGGAAGCTGAGCTCCCAGCTCCGGAACTGCTCGCCGGCCTGAAGCGGCGGCGGCGGTGTCTCAAAGTCCTTCTGCCTACGGCCGGCACCTAGAGTGGGACCAAGGACGGAGGTGACTGTCTGCCGTTGGCGCTGCGTCTGCTGCTGTGCTAGGTAGTACGTGGCGGCGGACACAGCGGGGCTAGCGTGCCCTTGACGGATGAACGACGGCAGTGCGCTGGTGGCGGTTTGGGAGGCAACTGGCTGTAGCGCTGCAAGCTGCTGCGTCAAGGCGGCGAGTTGTTGCTGAAGAGCAACGAGAGGGTCAGGGTTGCCGCCAACGTTACTAGTGGGCTACTGCTGTTGCTGTTGCTGCTGCAGGGGCGGCAGTTGCTGCTGCTGCAGCGGCGGTGGCTGCTGCTCTAGGGGCAGCGACTGCTGTTGCTGCAGCGGCGGTGGCTGCTGTTGTAGAGGCGGCGGCTGCTGCTGCTGCAGCGGCGGTGGCTGCTGCTGCTGAGGCGGCGGTGGCTGCTCCTGCTGCTGATTCGGCTGTTGCTGGTACGGCGGCGACAGCTGTTGTTGCCATGGCGGTGGCGACGGCTGCTCCCGCTGCTGCGGCGGCGGCTGCTGCTGCTGCAGCGGCGGCGGCTGTTGCTGCTGCAGCGGCGACGGGTGCTGCTGCTGCTGCAGCAATCGCAGCAAGAAAGGAGGGGTAGGGGTCCCCCCACCAGAGGAGGACCCCTCCTCGCCGGCACTACCAGCCATGACTAAGTGTCCCTTGTGTTTTTTTTGTCTTTGTGTTGCTGATGTCAGCAAGAGGTTGGGGCAGTGGGAATTCTACCCACCCCTTTGGCCTTCCCCCTTTCCCCTTCCCCCCCTTTTTTTTCTTTTTTTTTGTTGATGACGTCAGCAGTGACGTCAGCAGTGACGTTAGCAGAGGGGTGCTGACGTCAGCAGCGGCGGATGTTGGGGCCGCCGTTACTACTGTTGCTGCTGATGCTGTTGCAGCCGTTGCTACTGCTGCTGTTGCTGCTGCTGCTGCTGTTTGCTGCTGCTACTGCTGCTGCTACTGCTACTGTTGCTGCTGCTGTTGCTGCAGCTGTTGCTACTGCTGCTGCTACCGCTGCTGTTATTTGCTGCTGGTACTGCTGCTGCTACTGCTGCTGTGGCTGCTGCAGCTGCTGCTGCTATTGCTGTTGCTGCTACAGCTGCTGTTGCTGCGAGCTGCAGTGGCTGCTGTGGCTGCTGCAGCTAATTGCTGCTGCTACGCGCTGCTACAGCTGCTACGTGCTGCACCAGCTGCTCGCTGCAGTGGCGGGCTGTTGCAGCAAGCCGCGAGGGTGGGTGATTTTTTTGTTGCCTTTTTTTTGTTTTTTTTCCTTGTCACAATGGGCAGCAGCCCGCTGTCTGTTGCGAGCAGCGGGCTGCTGCTCGCCTTGCAGCAGCGAGCTACTGCTCGCTGGCAGCAGCGGGTTGCTGCTCGCTGCTCGCTCGCTGCGAGCAGTGAGCAGCAGCAGCCGCGGCTGGCAGCTGCCAGCTGCTGCTCGCTGCTGCTGCTGCTGCAGCTGGCCGTTGCTACAGCTCGCTACAGCAGCTGCTGCAGCCCGCTACTGCTGCTGCACACTGCTGTAGCTGCTACACGCTGCTGTAGCTGTTGCATGCTGCGGCTGCTGCCTGCTGCCGTTGAGGGTTGCTGCTGCGAGCTGCTGCTGTTGCGCGCTGCTGCTGCTACTGCGAGCTGCTGCTGCTGCGGGCTGCTGCGAGCTGCTGCTTCTACCTACTGCTGTTGGTGGTGCCAGTCACTGCACCTGGGTGACGTTGTCGCTTGCGTCGTCGCCCACAGACGTCAGACGCCGCATGCCGCTCACCTCCTCGCGTCACGCGTGGGGGTCACTGCTACCGAAAAAATTTCGGCAGCATTTCCCCTGGCCTAGTGGCCGTGGGAGAAAATCTGACGCCGCCACCAGGCGGGTCAATGCTGCCGGAAAAAATCCGGCAGCATTTCCCCTGCACTGGCGCGTATGGGGGTCCGCCGGCGTTGTCTGGCACCTGTTCGCTAGTCTTCTGCTGCTGCTGCTACGCTCTGGCTCTGATACCATATTGGAAAGCCTAGGCAGCAGGTTGGGGCAGCAGCGTTGTTGATGCAGCGTGCGGGCTTCCACGCTCGTTGCTTGAGTCAGCTGCCCCCTCAGTCTGCTGCTCTAGAGTCTAAGTCTGGAAGCTCTGGGTTTGTTACTCAGAAACGCGCGTGCCAGAGTTAGCGCCAGAAAGCAGCTGAAAACTGAAAGTAACTGATTAGGAATGAAGAATAAGCAACAATGGGAGACCCCTCCAAGTTCTAGGCCCCCCCCCACTAGTGTAGAAGTTGTTACTCAACTAACCAGCCAATCAGAAAGTAGCTGTGGACCTATTTTCTGGCAGGCAGGGTTTTCTCGGTGAGCCCTGCCAGATGCCCGACAGCCCAAAACCTGGGCGTCGTCCGTTTTGCCTGAAAACGGGACCATACCATAATACCGACGCTGCGAACGCAGTCGTGCGGTCAGAATCAGCTAGAAAAATAGTAGCAAAGAGTTATTGCTGCCCGAACCCAGGCAGTGCCTACGGCGGTCCATGACGCCGAACGGGACCATGCAGCACGCAACACGGACCCTAGGCAGAGCATGACGACGCAGACGCGACGGGACGCGCTGGACGCATGCAGACAGCACTTTGCGGTGGCAGTGACCACCGGCGGCACGACTGCCGAGGAGGCCTGCCGATGGAGCTGAGCACGTCGCCGGAGAGAGGAGGCTCCAGCGAACTGCGAGTAGACCTCCGCGTGCGTCGGCTCCACCGGATGACGCTCCATCAGCGTCGAGTCTCGCCGTCAGTCATCTGCACGCCGATGTACACAAGCCAGGAGGACACAACAGAGCACAATGAGGGATGCGCAAAAACCAACACAAAACCCTCGAGTCGTCTTTTCCTCAGAGTAAGTAGCATGTAGTCTAGGGAGAAAGGTTCTTCTTGGATCGTGCAAGCTAGTCCAGAACCTGGGCTAGCTCGCACGATCCAAGCAAGCCCCAGAAAGCAACAAAAAAAAAACCACGAGCTCTAAGCACGCGTTGTTGGTTTGTGTGGCTTCCACCCGTCACGACCGACGCTGCTAGTTTACCGATATACCCACATTCGGGGTATATGGCAGAGGAGGGCATGACGACACGCCGGGCCTCCGGACTGCACCGAGACTTCTCCAGCACCTACGACAGCGCCGGCGAGACGCGGTCGATGCGTTCCGGCAGCCATGTGGGCTTGTCAGGAGGTAGGAGAGTTTTCTCGGTGGGTTCAGACCCGCGCACCCAGTTGACTGTACCGGTGCGACGAGGAGACCCGATGGCTATTGTGGGGCTTCCGATGTTTGGAAAGCCGTCTGTGATGTCTGGACGTTGATTCCGAGATGTTTTGGCACTGCTCATATTTTCTCGGTGGTTGAGACCCGGGCACTCGGAGAGTTGTTCCGGTGTCTCGAGGAGACCACCTTTGTTACTCTCGTGGTGTATGCAGTGTGTTCTCCCTGTTGACTCATTTGGGTTCAGCAGGGGTGACGGGGCCCGGTGCGGTTAGCTGCCGGCGCCCGTATATAAGCCCGCTAGGGGCTCATTTGTAATATCTCCTTGTTCTTTATATTCAGCGCTCCAGACTTAGCCAAATTCTTGCCGTATTGCATTGCACTCACACACAGAGCTCATGTTCATTTTGCATGGGCCTGCATGCCCTAAAAATTATTTCCAATTTGGTATCAGAGCACAGGGGGGCGTGTGAGCAGCAGAAGCAGCAGCAGTGGGCGGAACGCAAAGAGAACGCGCCACGTGGCGCCACGCCGGCAGCAGCGTGAGGGAGCGCGAAGCGACTACACGTGAACGCCACAGGGGCGGTGAGCCGCGCACAGCAGCAGCAGCAGTAGCAGCAGTAGCAGCAGCAGCACGCGTTGGCAGCAGCAGCGTGCACGAGCAGCAGCGACGCAGCACTAACTTGCAGCCGTGGCAGCAGCGAGTAGCAGCAGCGAGCAAAAGCAGCAGCATGCAGCAGCAAGCGGCGACGCAGCAGTAGCAGAAGCAGCAGCAGCAGCTTTAGCAGCAGCAGCAGCAGCCGCAACAGCAGCAGCAGCAGCCGTAACAGCAGCAGCAGCAGCAGCAGCAGCGTGCAACGGCGTGCATCGCGAAAGAAGAAAAAAAAAAAAACAAGGCAGCAGCAAATCAGCAGCAGCTGCTGCGCAGAGCAGCAGCAGCAGCAGCAGCAGCTGAAGCAGCAGCAGCAACAGCATCCGCAACAGCTGCACCTGCCGCTGCAGCTGCTGCTGCTGCCGCTGCGAAGAGGGCCTCGCAGCCCTCCTCTGAAGGGGGGGGCCTCTGAGGGGGCCTGTCGACCCCGTTCGCCACCCCCCCTCTCCCTCCTTTCTCCCCTTCTCAAGGGGGGCCCTCGGAGGGCCCTGCCGAGCCCCTCCGAGGGGCTCTTCGAAGGGGGCCCCTCGGCCCCGTCGGCCCCGTCGGCCCCGTCGGCCGACCGACGGAGGGGCCGGGTCAGAGGGGCGGAAAGGACCCCCCCCTCCCCCCCCCCCCCCCCTTTCTCCCCCTATTTTACTGATTGCCCCAGCTTTGGGGCAATCGAGAATAGGGGGTACAAGTGAAGAAAAAAACTAAGGAGGGGGTACGCCTCAGGCTAAGGGGTGAGGAAAAAAAACAAAAAAAGACCGGGAAGGTGAGGCCGCGAAAGGAGAATATATAAAAAAGAAAAAATTAAGAAAAAGGGGGAGGAAAAGACAGTTTCAACCAAACGTACGGGACCATCGAGTAGCCCGTCATCTCACCGGCACTGCACTTGCAGCAACCACTGCAGCATCAGTGGCGGTTGCAGCAGCGCTTGCAGTTTCAACCTCTGCACCGGCAACGGATTGTGTTGTCGGTGGCGATTTCCGCTTCGAGACGTGTCGTGGACCGGCGTCTCCCTGGGGCCCGTGGATTGGTGCGCGTACTTCACCCCGTAGGATCGCCGGCGGATTCGAGTCTTACCGTCTCCGAGGGCTGGGTCGTCTACTGCTTGGAGCAGCAGCCACACCTGCAGCCGCCACCCCTTCTCGTCTTGGAGCAGTCTTCGCTCCATTCGTGGCAGTAGCATTGGTCGTCGCAGCTAGTCAGACTCTCATCTCCGGGTGTGCTGTATTAGTGCAGCTCTTCCCGTCTGGTCACGTTTGCTGACCCGGACGCCGTGACCTCCAGGAGTGATAGTACCTGCGGACCTCATTCTCTCCCGTGGCTTGGTGTTTACCACCGGGAGTAGGTGCTCTCGGCACCTATCCATCGTCCAGCGCACGAGATGAGTGCGCGGACGTGTGAGCAGGCGCCCTGCGCATTCGCCTGCTACTACTGTGGTGATGGACGTCATGGTTGGCGTCGCTGTTGGACGCGCCCTCCCGGCTGGCATCCACCTTGGCTACAGCCTCGTCCGAGCCTGCGTCCTCCACAGCATAGGGATCTGCCGGCGTTGGTAGATCCCTTAGCTGGACCTCTGGCGAGCATATTCGCCGAGATCCGCGGCCTACGGCAGACGGTGCAGCGGCTTTGTGACCTCGTTGTCACTGAGCGTGCTTCTGCTACTCGTTCGTCGACGGCCTCTTCGACCACATCTCCTCCATCATCTCCTCCTTCTTCATCCGATGGTGTCCCTTCAGCTTCACCTNAGTCGTTCCAGTCGAGTGACTCTGCGACGTCGTCGTCAGCGCTCCGCACGGCGTGCTCGTGCTGGTGTTGATACATCCTCCACCTCCTCGACCTCCGTTGCTGTACCTGTCGAGGGGGAGTGTGGTCACCGCGCATTGCGTGATGCGACAGTAGCGACAGGATCCGCAGTTGGGTCAAGGGGGAGTGAGTCTGATCCCGACATGGAGGTCATGGTGCAGACTTGCGTATCATCGAGCTCGACTTCCACGTCCGCGCTGGATCCAGATCTTCTACAGCAGCAGCTTGCGTCAGGAGGTGTCCAGGCCGGCGTCCCTGGGCGGTGCCACTCGCGGCTCCTACCGGTGGCGGCCCGGCGGTGGCACACGGGTCCGGTACGGATCAGGATGCATCTTTGGGAGTTTTGGCAAGGTTTGTGCAGCAGGCTCACACGAGTCCGGCGGAGGTTCCAGTGCAGGAGATATGCGTGTCATCGAGGTCGACATCCACGTTGGGACAGGAGCCGGACATTCTGCAGCAGGAGGTTGCATCACGAGGAGTGCAGGTCTCATGTGCCTTGGCGGTGCCACTTGCGACTCTGACCGATAGCGGCCTGGCGGTGGCACATGAGTCCCGTGCAGATCGGGATACCCCACACGGATTTTTGGGGGCGTTGGCCCACGGGACTCATACTTGCCCGACAGTGGTCGCAGTACATGAGCAGAGTCGACCGGCTGGTCTGTTGGAGGTTGAGGCGTTCCTGAGAGCAGCAGTTCTCAGAGATGTCGCCGGGTCATATGCTGCTGCAGACACAGCAGGCTCCACCGCCTCATCTGCACTACTTGTAGACCAGCTTCAGCGTGAGGTGTCGTTCATGTTCCCACAGCCTCCGGGTTCCCGTACACACGGAGCAGCGACATACATGCCGGAGTCAGATGATGGTCCTCACTCTATCATCGAGCAGGTGGCAGCGACCAGTCTTCCCGGCGAGACAGTGCGTGAGCGCCAGCTGCGCTTGCTGGTCGCCTTGACGGGCATTGTCGAGCCGGAGCCCTACACACCTGTTTCCACTACGGCGGCAGTTGAGGACAGTGGTGCAGATCCCTACATGCAGATGAAGTCACCTCGTCAGCAGGAACTGAGTTGTGCACCTCCGTGTTCACCTGCTAGTGACCTTGCTGATCACATGGATACTGAGAGTGGCAGTACCTGCACGGACGACGTTTCCACATGCTCTACGGACTCTGACGGCTCCTCCTTCTCCTTTTCTCTTGGCATGCGACCGCTCACTCCTCGCATGACAGACACGAGCTGTGATGTGGATGCAACACCTGAAGCTGCATCCGATGTTCCAGCGTCTCGGCACATTGCGAGCTTGGTTGACCCCCAAGAGGATGCAGCAGCACCAGTTCCATCGTCTCCAGCAGCAGAGATGCAGATGGCGCTGTACTCACGAGTTGTGCAGTCTGCATGTGCAGCATCCAGTGAGGCAGAGTTTATTCTACACCAGGTCGACATCGGCCACCTCGACATGTCCGAGGCAGATTACGCCGACCTGCAAGAGCGTGTAGTGATGCTGCAGCGGGAGATGATGGCAGCGCGTGAGCGATTCTCAGAGGATGGCAGCATCAGTATTATCGGCACGACCCCTGCGCCAGCAGCATCTGGCACACCTATGCTTGGGGAGCATCTTGTACGCGCTCCGAGTATGACGTCCGTTGGAGACAGTGACAGAGGAGAGGTGAGCGTGCCTTCGGCTTCCGCCATCCTCGCTCCTGTCGACCCCATCATCGCTCCTCCTTCTTCTGCTGCCGTCACGCACCTTCATCCACCCGACTCACCTGCCCCATCTTCATCTTCATCCGCGAGTGGTGATCCGGTTCGTCG
>SZWC01001819.1:83136-121816 GCA_023375785.1 Penium margaritaceum | reverse complement strand
GAGGGAGGGAGGGCGACGTTTCAGGCGGCGCAGGTGAATCCCATGGTCTGGACATCCTCTCCGACCAGGCAGTTACAAGGGTAGGGTGAGCGTCAGGGTGAGGCTGGGTGTCGTTGAAATCGGTCGTTGGACGCTATCGGACAGTTCGTTGCGCATTTTGTTGAAGGACATGTGGAGTCCACGAATTGCGTGCCGCCTAGCAATCATAATCATCGCCGGTCAGAAGAATGGCGCAGCCGGTCAGATCCGGAGCGTCTATTCCCTAACGCGGACGCATGTCGAGGTTCCAACGATCGATATTCTCACGTGATTGGTGGAGACGGGGATTGTTGGGCCGATTCCTTTTAGTCATCCAGTGCTGTGTGGGGCCCGCTAGGATTGTTGGGGGATGGAAGCCATGAGTTCATCCGGACGGATCGACGTGGAGTGCCGAGCTGCGCAACGTAGGCAACTGTAAGGCTAAAACCACGCGGACAGGAAGTTGCGGTCATCGCTGAAATCGATCGTTGGATGAGCCCAACGACCGATTTCAACGACACCCAGCCTCACCCTCAGTGAATGAAAACGAGTGGCTCATTGCCACAGTCCATGAACTACTGACAAGCCACGGCTGGGGGGAAGGTGTGAGTGAGAATGCGAGTCTCGCCCACCACCTTGTTGACGTCATTCGAGGCTTCCGACGTCCGAAAATGGGTGAAACATGGCTCGCCCAACTCCACTCCTCCCATGCACGTCGCTGTCCGCTATGCTAGCGGCCAAAAGAAATGCAATCGTTTTTTCGACAAAAACGGTTACTAATGCCAAGGGTGAGTGTGGATTTCACCACAGCCGGGACCCCACGGCTTTGTGGTCCACACAGCCGGAATCGACGGCCTGTGGGACTTGGCGTCAAGAAACGCGGTTCGACTGGCCCAGCCCTGCCGTCGATCCCTCCGTTGACCATACAGTTTGTGTTGTCCGAGGCCCATGTGGTGAAATCCAAACTTACTCCAAACCGTTCCATCCCTTCAAAACAATTTACCGGACGGAGATTCAAGTCCACCACAACCGACAGTGAACGACGAGAACACTGTCCGCCACGCACGATCTCGAGCGTTCGTCCACAACAATCCACGAGCACCAGTGGGTGAGAGAACTCGCGGTTGTGAGAAACTGGAATTCCCGAAAGTCCCTTCCGCGCAATGACCCTGTGAATTTGGCCCCGGTTTCGCCATTGTGAAAACGGCGTCGCATGTATATCACCTGCTGAAAAAGCTGCGGAGGAAGGACCTCGAGCCGTTTCCTCCACCCGCACAGCATCCGAGACCGTGGGGCGCGGCGGGCAATCCCTCGATTGGATTGGATTGGTCCTGCGCTACGGGACACGGACGGCCTTCATGATTCAAGGTCTTCGTTGACACAAATTCCACATTACAGAGAATACTTTTGGTAGCATCGAAAACTGTCCCGTCCCTGCAAGATTATCCAGAAATGTCAGGGATGCAAATACTCTTACACAAATGACCAGTCCCTGAACAAGGAAAACCATTTCTCCACAACGCAGAAAAGTGCACAAAACTGTTCAGTAAAAAAAATTCCAGATGCGGAAAGGGCCAAGAAAATTTCAATCATGCGTCGGTCACGCCACCTAGCCATATACCGGTATCATCACACAACTTAAGTGACCTTTCTCCTTTGCAAATGTTTTTCTCTCTTTGTGAGAAAGGTCGAGTATGGATTCAAGGTGTGTTTCACTCTGCTATCATGACAAGACCTTATGGCACAAATTTCATGACACTCCTTTATTTCTTGCATAGCTTTAGTGCAGATGCACATGTTTTAATTTTGTTTTATGGATGGCCTCCAGAAAGAAGAACACAAACGTTTCCACCTAAACTCATTTCATGCAAGATAAAAAAAGGAGTTTTGCAAACTTTATTTCCTAGGGTCTTATTCACACAACAGAATAAGAAGCACATTCTAAATGAAAATTAACTTCATTGACCTTTCTTTAAAAGAGACCAACAGATATTGCAAAAACGAAAGGTGGTGGAAAAAACTACAAGGGTCTACTGCCATGAGGCATCCCCTCCACATGATGGACATTTTTGTGTGCTTTTTCGAGAATACATAATTTTGCACCGAATATTTTCGTGTGCTAATCCGTGGGTTGGGCACATTTGCATGCTCGTTTGAAGATGTAAAAATTCTTTCTACTACACGGTGAGGTGGACAGTTTTGTGTGCTCGTAAAAAGACTATCTGTTTTATGTGTTACTTTTAGAACCTTCAAAATTTTACATTCTACTTACACTTGTCCTCTCAAAATCGTTCAAACATTACATAGTCTAAATAATATGTAAAAAACACAATGGATCAAAACCTCTGGTTATTTCCATTCAAAACATTATTTCCAGACAAACACAATACAAAATGATTCGATAAATTTTCAAATAGAAAACACCATCACGAAAAATTTCATGAAGAAAATGAAGGGATTAAATTGAGTTCTCAAGCACATAATACGTAAATGGAGCATGAATATGTTCCCACATCACACTCGCTAAAACACAACCTTGTCAAAATACATAACCAAACTCCTCATTAACAAGGTCAATGGAAACAAACATAACAATACATAAATATTTATCATTGATTCAACACTAGCTTAAATACAACACTACATTCAGCCATTCAAATTTAATGAGCAAATGCATGCGTTAGGTAATGTAATTTTCCCCTCCTTTACAGATGTCAAGTTAGCTCCCTAATCAATAGAATGACGTATGAAAATACCTTGTTGTGATTTTGAAAAGTAAACAAATTCCCTCCATGCACCATTTAAAATCATCAAAAAGCCTTACATGTAGGTTGAAGAATTTTAATACATGCTACTCCCTTTAGTAATCAATCATTGATGCAATTGTTTCTTTAAATGAGATGAAAAAAACTCTCTTCTAGTTACAACTCGGAAATATTTGCCACCAATAAAATTCCAAATATTCACCATGGCAAATGTTGGATACATCACAATACTTGAAAACTCAAAACGAATGATCCAAAAAAAACATGAATGTAAATATGGCATAAAACATTTGTCTTTGAACTCTTCAATGCACTTATATTTCTTATATATCTTACTCAAAACATTCATGTCTCCCTCCATCAATCCTCTTCCCTACTTCTCTCTCTCTCCTCTCTCTTCTCTCTCTCTCTCTCTCTCTCTCTCTCTCTCTCTCTCTTGCTCTCTCTCTCTCTGTCTCTCTCTCCCCCTCTCTGTGTGTGTGTGTGTGTCTCTCTCTCTCTCTATCGCTCTCTCTCTCTCTCTCTCTCCCACTCTCTCTCTTTCTCAACCTCTCTCTCATTCTCTATGTCTCTCTCTCTCCATCTCTCTCTCTCTTATCTGTGTGTGTGATTATCTCTCTCCTCCTCTCTAATGGACACACACACACACATACACACAAACTCAATGTCACTCACCCATTATCCAATTCCTTCTCATCCATTCTTCACTTTCCATATTTCTTCCCCCTTCCATGCCTCGGTATTGCCCAAAGATTTCAAGAAATGAACCTCTCTCCTTGTACTCACATCTTCCTCTATCCCTCTCTCTATCTCTTTATCTCTCTCTCAAACACACACAATCTCTATCTCTCTTTACCTACCTCTATTCCCCTCATTTCTCTTTCATTACCTCTCACTCACTCTATCACTCTTTCCATGTGTGTGTAATTCTCTCTCTCACTCTCTCTCTCTCTCTCTCTCTCTCTCTCTTTCTCTCTCTCTCTCTCTCTCTCTCTCTCTCCCTCTCTCTCTCTCTCTCTCTCTCTCTCTCTCTCTCTCTCTCTCTCTCTCTCTCTCTCTCTCTCTCTCTCTCTCTCTCTCTCTCTCTCTCTCTCTCTCCCTCTCCCTCTCTCTCTCTCTCTTTATCTTAATTAATCTCTCTCATTTTACCTTCATTTATAAAACTCTTTATCCTTCCTTTTCTTAACATTTTTCTCTACTTTCCCAAAGAACATAATCTAGCACCGATACCTCCTTCTGGAAACTTTTGCATATCTTGAACCCTTCTCACATGAACAAATCAATGAAGGCTAGAGATACACATCTAGGATACCTTGAACATAAATTAATTGAAACAATATACCTCATTTTCAATTATGATTTTTTATCGAATTGTAAAATACACTAAAAATTCCACCTAGGATATCATAATATTCACGTTTTTTATGATATGAATTAACCTAAATCACAATTCCTGATAGAAATGGACGAAGGAAATTTAAGATCATTTTTTGTTGAAAACTTAGCTTCACATTAGATTCAAGCATTCGTGATTTATCCACATGAATCATACGTAAATAAAAAATGTTAATTACCATGTAGTGAAGATATGGGTTAAGGTAACTACATGTTTCAAGTGTCCAAATCTAAGCACGGGGTGAATACTTCTTTTAAATAGTGTATACATTAATGGTCGTAAGAGTATTCAAGGACTACTTCCTTCATATAATATGTGGAAAGTACGGTTTTCCTTTCTCATATATATGGTTAAAAGGTGTTGAAACTCATATAACTACATGTTCTCCATATTAAAAGAAAACATTTCTATAAATTCATATGATGAAATCCATTAAGATGGGTTAGCGGACATCAGAGAAGTAGTCGTTCATTGTCTACCATGAAGGACACGGTAAATTTGGTTTTTTACATGATTATCATTACCACGATTCCAACATTACATGAGTCTATTACTATTTGATCCGCTCCCTTTCCACAAGTTTAAGAATAGTTTTATTTCACAATAATGACATGGCTTTCTATGTTTTGGTTGTTCAAAAGAGTTTCTTTATGTACCACTTACATTCTCTTCATCCAAAATTTTAAATGAAGTGGAGGTTGGATTTAGTTGCATAAAAGCAATTTTCATCTGTTATTTTGATATTATTCCTTCAAAAAGTTTATTACCTTCATGAATATCATATTCATATTGAAATTGTTTTTTTTTGGAAACAATAATCATAACCTTTGAAAGAAATGAGATAGTAAAGGACACATCAAACATTCACGAGATTGGATTCTTAGGGAAAAATTCAATACTTTTTAGGTTATATTTGTTGGGTCTCATTAGTTGGAAGCATTTTAATTTTATTTTCACTTGTTCCATGAAATGAGGACTAGTTGGCATGATGAACAACGGAATGTCATAACAAAATGGAAAAAGAATAAGGAAATATTCACAAGTGAACCAACCATGTGGAATGGCTTACATAATAAACTCTTTCATAAAATATTTTACCTTTTTATAGTCATTGGATGGAAGATTAGCCAATTAGGAATAAATAATAGCAATTTGGGGTCTCCAACCATCGTTTCATACTCTTGGTTGCCCCAAAGGAGAGTACCGACTCAAGAAATGAGACAGAAATCGCCTTACATTTTTCCATAAAAGAAATTGAATCACTAAAAGCATTGAATCTAAGCACTCTGCTATCTAATGTAGCACATTTATAAGAAGCTTTGCTAGATCTACAATAATTATGCTGCTTCAGGTCTCCCATCCTCTATTTTTTAAGGCTTGCATGGTAAAGCCTGTGGTTAAAATTATACTTAGGAGAAGTGGTTTCTTTACTATCTAATCCATGCTACGTGCACCAGCCTCGAATGATGGGTGGGCACATGATTCAGGACACAACAGCTACCACTAATTTGGCCACAAAAACACTCGCTAGTAGCCGGTACAGAACATAACGAGGTGCAATGTTTCCTAGGGAATGTCATGGATTTCTAAAATCTTGTGGGTTTATGCATGCAACCATGTAAGCAAGCTTTCTTGGTATTGAAGTAAGATCATCCATAGTCAGCAAGGATAGGATACGCAGGGATATAAAACATTGGTCACTTACCTCCCTTGGTCGTTAGTGTGTAACTTCAATTATAGTAACCCAAAACCTCCCAAACAACCAACTATGCATGTCTTAGGATGGGGACTCCCTTTTTTTTAGGTAATTCGCCTGATTGCACACCCTGATTTTGTCCCCTTAATGGCCCCACAAGTGAAGAATTGTTCAATCCACGTGGGAAGCACGACACTAAAATTTGCACATGTACTTTTATGTTTCCACGTGAGAAAATTTGGTACCCTTATCTCTTTCATCTAATGGTATCATATTCATATTTTTACATGATAAATTTAACATTTTTTTTTGTTTTATTGAACTCCCTTGTTACCTAATTAGTATTTTCATTCCCATTACCTCGATCATATTTTTTATATGTGAATGTCCCTAAGTTTGTAGAGCCTTTTTTTATTGCAATGTCGATAATTTCATTCGTACTACTTAAAGTTTTTATTTCCACCCGTATTCACATAACAATTTTTTTCATGGATTTATTATTTATTCAATAAATTACTAGGATTGGGAGGTGAAAACCTACCATACGAGCGCACTCATCTAGCAGAAAACAACAATAGAACACGTATCTAATCCATGAATCTCGTAGTTTTATTATAGTTAAAACTATAGTCCATGTGGTATGTATAAGAACAACAATGAGAGAGGCTCCCCTCTGGTTCTTGTGTACATTCCCTTCTACCATTCAAATTGCCCCTTAGTTTAACTTTTAGAAGAAAGAAATAATTGAGTTTTTTACGTTTTTGTTATTTTTTTGATGTTCTGGAGATTTAAGTTTCAGAATCATATGTTTATGATGTTGTGGTTATGGATTGGACAAGGAAGATGGTTTTATGTCTTTTATGAGTTTAAGCATTTTATTGAGGTGTGAATGTTAATTATTCTATAAAATATCCTGAATTTGTCGTTTTTACAGTTTACATTATTCAGTGGCAGTCTCTTGACAAGGTAACAACGGTTTGAATTGAAACTGTCGTTTCTTGTGTTCTCTCTTCATATTGTGTATATGGATGACATCTGAATCCCAGCTTGATTTCGCTTCATTTTTCCCACCAATTGCTCATCTGCAATTGGCGGGCCTTCATGAGGCCAGGTGTCGCGATAATCTGCGCATTTAGGAGGGGGCGGGTTGTTTGCACACGGCATCTTTCTATCAGTTGATATCATAGTTCGTCATCGCTTGCCATATTTTGCCGTTAGCTTTGATTAGTACTCTGCCATTGATGCTTAGAGCAGTGTCGCTCCTTACTACGCCATCCATCGTCGCATCTCGTCGGAACGGCAATGTCGACAAATGACTCGAGCAAAAGCAGGGACGCCTGCATCGTTTTTAACCAGGCTGCTTGCCAATGGGCGGCAAGGCTGGTTACGCCGCCAATTTCTGTTCGCGACGACGTCGTGGAGGACTCGCCCTTGTTTCACAAAGTAAAGGTACCGTGCCTGATGAGTGCTTGGTTGTGAACGCAGTTTTCCCGGACGTGTCCTGAAGGGGAGCGAGTTTCAGAACGCTCTGTTGGTGGAATTGAAATCGTAGTGAAAATCCAGCGACTTCCATTGGTGAAGATAGGGAGCCTCGATTGCTCAATCGAGGAGAACAAAATCCATCGCGTCTGGTAGCCGCCGGTGATCTGGACTGACTGAATGCAAGAGAGCAAATTTACTACTACGACGAAAGCCTGGGAACAATTATCGTCGGCCGTCGCGGAAAAGTTCGAAAACGACTGTCCGCGACTGCGGTGGGATGGAAACATTGTGTCTTTTGGTGTTCGGACATGCAGCAAGTCCTTCACGACCCGTCGTGAAAAGAAGTTAGCGACTAACCAGCCTCGCCGAGGAAATTCTGGCGTCTTTCATGCTGGTTTGGAATCGACGATCTTCATCGCTCTGTGCTGATACCGATCGCACCGATTTAATATTTAAGCGTAGATTTCCAACGTCTCAGCAGGTGACCAGATTGGACACTCGCTCGATTCCCATTTGCGTCCGAATCTAGATTGCATACCGTCGATCGTGTTTTACTATTGGTCGATCGTAATTTTTTTCGTAAATGTTTTGTCCGAATGGTTTTTGTTTCCCCATCGAGTTGTCTAATCGTTGCCTTCGAAATGCGCTTTTGAGGAAGTCGACTGATCCTTTTTTCTCGCTCACAACTCGATTTACGAGGAAGCGGAAATGCAGAAGTATTCGAGGGAGGGCTGACCGGACGAAGGAATCCAGGTTTCTTGTTGAGGCGACTGGCTGGATATCTTTCCAGCGGAGGTCGACTTCGTTATCCCTTCCCCAGCACAAGTTAGAGCTGATACACGGGCGCTGTCACACGGCTACAAACTCAACTCAAAAAAGTGGCGGGAAAGACAAAATATATATCTAACGGCCACGCATCGTCCTTTTGACCGCGTTGGCCCTCAGAAGGGCGACATTAACCATCCGATTCCATTTAGGTCTTTCCCGCCACTTTTTTTAAGCTGAGTTCGTGGCGTTGTGACAGCGCCGACGGAAAACGACAGCGTACCGCCGACATAGCGAAACCGTTCTTGAATCCCGTTAGGAAACTGCAGTCCTGCGATTCCATGATCTCCACGACCTATGGACACCATCGATGTTTTGGGGTCCGGATAGTTGTCGTTAGTGTACGAGGGCAGAGCTGTAAAGTACCCGTCAGTACAACAGGATAATGGCATGAAAATTATTTTGGACAGGATTTTTCAGTTTCGGAAAGTGGACAAACTTCTACGACAATGAACAGGATTCCTGACGCTCAAGGGAACAATCATCCAGACCATTTAGTGAGTGAGCGGGATCGATAATCGTCATGGCTCAGGTAGAAGTTTGAGAAGAAAAGGAGCAGAGTGGAAAGCCACGTGGTAGTCCAGTGATAAATTTACTTTTATACATCCAGAAACCGGATGAGCGCACGGCAAAGATGCAACGTCGGACTTTGTATGATATGAGAGTCAGACGGTAGATCGGCGCCGTTGGCTTGTTCAGTTATTGAATATTGAACTAAACATCTCTTATTCTTTCGATCTCTCAATCGGGGTGATGACTACTGTCAATACTTCATGGGCACTTCGACCTCGGAGCCTTGGATGGTTGCGCGGTTTGTCCCAGGGACCCGTTTCAACATCTGACCAACCCTTCGGCCCTGCCGGCTGATCTGACCAACCAGAGGGCCTCGTCGGCAAACTTCGACAAGCTTAGGGCCCGTCGGCAACATCGAAGGCCAGCGTTCGCCCGTGACAGTCGGTAAGTAGCGAACAGTTCGACGAACGGAATTGGACTTGTTTAATAGCCTACATACTCAGAAAACAAAAATGTGTCAATAAAACAGGTTCCAACGATGTTATCCTTCCATACCGCACGGTTCAGACTTTCACGAAATTGTCGAATCTGTTTCCCGGCGCATTATACTGGCAAGGAGTCACCTGAGATGGCCAGCCCGGTAGCAGGCCGGCTATCTCGTGTCGCGCCGGCAGCATGCGGGCCTTTTCATTGACCGCCGCCTGAACACAGGGTCCGGTGCTGATGGATTCAGCAATGCGGGTCCTCGCGTTGGGACTACCTAAGAAACCGGGCCCCAAGGTCAATTTATCCATACTTCATACAATCTTCGAAGAAATTTGTTTGACAAGTTTCTTGTCACTATCGGTTCTGTCCAGCCTTGCCTCAAAACTTGGAAAAGAGGATGTCAAGTAGCCACTTCTTCATTAATTCTTACGCATGTGAAAGTGGTGGTGTCGCTCACTCATAGATAAAAGTTTGCAATAAAACAAAGAGAAAGGGTTTAAAACATGGTGAAATTGTAGCGTACGAGCCATTTTTAGGGTTAAAAATGGTCGTTAAATAATTATCAGGTACTTCGGGTACTCGAGGCTGAGGGGTCGAGGAGCCAAAGCTCGGAAAAACATAATGGGCTAGAGTCTAGTTCGACTCTAGCCTAGAAAACATCCGTGGCCGGATTCTAGGTGAAAGGAGTGCCGCGATGGAAAATCCATCGCGTCACTCCTCCTCCCTTCTAGTTGGCTGCTAGGGTCCTGTTTCCACGTGGCTGTGCCACGTGGAACGATAGGGTATTAGGATGCATGTTTGCAAAAATGCCCTATGACGACTACGTCCGTTTGTGGCGCGGTTTGTCTCAGCCAAAATGGCTGAGGCAACCATTCGCCCATCCTTCTTGGAGTGACTAATCTGAGGGCTTACATTTTGGTTCCACAGTTAGTCACAAAAGGGCCAGTGCCGTTACATTGGCATCAGAGCTAGCGCTTCTACGAGAAAAATAATGGTGTCGACTACACTCAACCCTTGGATCGTCCCATCGACGGAGAGCATTAGCCGACAGAGACATGTTTGGACCCTTCGTCCAAACGCCGTCCGACCGGCAGAGCAAGCTCGCTTCCGAGCGCTTATCTCCGGCGAGCGGAGAGTTCTAGTAAAAAAAAAAAACGGTTTGGCCCTGTTGCAAACGCACCCCCCTCCCCCGTCTTGAGGCCGACGGCCCATTGGGGAGGAGACGGGGTGTTTCCCCCTCCCCCCCCGCTCTCACACGGGCCGACGGCCCATGGGGAAGGGGAGGGAGCGCCTCCCCCTCCCTCCCTCTCTCACATGGGCTGACAGCCCATGGGGAAGGAGAGAGGGTGTTCGCCTTCCCTCCCCCCCTTCCAGGTGGGCCGACGGCCCAAGCGGAAGGAGCGGGGACGTATCCCCCTCTCCCCCACGCTCAGATGTGTTGACGGCCCATGGGGGGAGGAGGGGGCGTTCCTCCCTCCCTCGCCCCCTCATGCGGGCCGACTGCCCATGTGGGGAGAGAGGGCGCGTTTCCTTCTCCCCCCCCCCCCCCGCGGGCCGATTGCCCATGGGGGTAGAGAGGGGGAGTTTCCCCCTCCCCCCCCCCTCATGCAAACCGACGGTGCAAGCGGAAGGAGAGGGAACGCCTCCCCCTTCCCCCTCCCCCCATCAGGCGTGGCCGACTGCCCATGGGGGAGAAGTGGGGGCGTCTCCCCCCTCCCCCCCCCTCCCCCCCTCACATGGTCGACGGCCAATGGGGAAAGGAGGGGAGCCGGTCCTTCCCCCCCTCACGAAGGCAGACAGTCCAAGGAGGAGAGAGGAAGTGACCTTCCCTCTCCCCCCACTCTCTCACAAGGGCCGACAGCCCATTGTGGAGGCGAGGAGGTGGACCATCTCGCTCCCCCCTCACACGGGCCCATGGCCCAAGGAGGAGGGGAGAGGAGGAAGCTTCCTCCCTCCTCCGACGTCGAGGGGAGGAGGCTGCCCGCCAAGCGTAGGAAAACAATGTCAAGTTGAAAAGTCCCGTGATGAGGAAAGCGCGAGTGGCGCAATCCATTGATAGTGGGATGTCGGCCGAAATGGCGCATGCTCAATTCCGATCGAAGAAAGTTTTTTTCCCAGGCCTTGTGGCTGGCCCACAGGAATGGAGACAACATTGTCCCTTGAACCCGGTAAAAAATGGCAAAGAGATTGGTCTGAGCTCTACAAGCATGGAAAATGGAAAAACCGATTGTTTTACCCAACACACCACCAGGTGACGCTTGGAAGATTCCAAGCATGAAACGAAAAAAAGGGGCACTTGACGTACCAAAATTTAGTTCATTCTTCATGAATCCTCAAGTTGAGGAAACCTATGTCAACCGTGTACAAAAAACGTTCGAAACAGTGACAACATTTGTCGTCGAACCCGAGAATGTGGTCAAGTTGACTATGGATTTTGACGCAAAAATCAAAAAGCTCTAGTTGAGCTGTTTTGAAGATCAGTGGTTCTGATTTCCTTTTTCTTTTCCGTTCCAAAGCACAAAAAGGATAAAAAACAAACAGTTTTCCATGTCGTGGACGGAACTCACTTGGAGAAGCACCGAGAGTGCCTAAATTTTTTCGAATTAACCTCAAAGTTTGGGGTATTACGTGAGAAAATCCGGAAGGGGTGATCGTTGAGAGCCACGACATGGCTCAACGCGGATCATTCATGCACTGAACAGTTTTGTTTGCGTAAAAGAGCCACTACAGCACCGGGTTGCAAAACCACAACGGTGATTCTTGATCGAGAGGATTTCTTGATCTAGATAAAAGAAAGAAAGAAAGAAAGAAAGAAAGAAAGAAAGGCACCGTACGTGCTGTGACCACTTGACGGCTCTCCTACTCGTTGCACCAATACGAAATGTGCAGATAGCACAAAACGAGTGTTGATTGCACGGTTACACGGATGTGGACCACGTCATCGACGTAAGTGTCGATTGCACTACGGGCAACAGCACAAGCGTTGGTTGCAGAAATTTTCTCGATGTCGAACACACCAGTGAAAAAGTGCTAGTTGCACTTTAACCACAGATGCCGAAAGCATCCGTGATGCTAGTGCCGAACGCACTGCTCATGGTCTGTAGAGGTATGACCAAAACGAATGCAGATTGTGTATCCACGTGGGTGTCGATTGCACCAAAAACGTTGGATAAGTCATCTGTGAATGGATTTCGACAAAACAAGAACGCGAGTGCCCATCGCATTCGAAACAAACACACGATGGTGGAAATCCACGCGTGATGGTCGACTGACAAGTGCCGGTTGCATTTGGAATATGACGAACATGGAAAATGCAATCGTAGCATTCACGCGAGTGCCGAACGCACAATTACCATGATATTGAATGCACGGCCGATGAGTGCGTCGGTTAAATTGTTGACACGAGTGTCGAATGCACCATTGTCATAAACATCGATTGCGCGATTGACAAAAGTTGCTGGTTGCACTTTTGTCGTGGGTGCCGAATGCACCACTGATGCGAGTGTCGAACGCACTATGGCCGTGCATTCCGAGTGGACTAGCGATGCTACTATTTATGGTACAACACATGTTATAAGATGCCGATTGCAACAATAACATGGGTGTCGATTGCACCTCGTTGTATCAACTAGCAATAACTAGCCAACTCGTTGCCTCGACAGGCTAGCTTGTGATAGACCACCAAACGAAAGCATACGATCTATGCGTAGAAATGGTTCTAGAGACAAGCGGGTCGAGCACAGTGTTTGAAGCGCCAAAATACGTTGGTTGACGTTTGCAAGGCATCTCGACGACGTCGAGGATGGTCATACTGTCGGGTTCCTCAAATAAAGAATCGACAGGCATGGCTAAAAAAAATCACAGGCGGCTGTGGTGATCAGATGCATGCCCGAACGGCATAGAAACACAACGGTCTCGGTCATCACTGGCTGTGACGATCATTGAAGGTTGAAAACTTTGCCCTGCCGATAGTAGTGTGAAAACATACTTCTGAAAGAAGAACAAACCAAAGTTTAAACGGATAAATCACATGTGTGACGAGGACGATTTCCTCGAATTTGGACCATGTTAAAGGTGGACGAACTCCTCCGTATCCGTAGATGGAACGTGCTACAAAAGCCTTGTTGGCTGAGCACCAATTCCAAAATCTATCAGCTTGCATTACCGCAAGGGGTCAGCGCGCATGATCAAGCACCAGAGACAACCCACTTTTCGATGGATCATGGTATGCGATTCATGCCATTGAACTTCAACCACGTGATGTTGGGTACACGACATGCGTGGACAACGTGCACAACATGCACAAAAACCTAATCCACTAAGTGTTGGTGCGTCGACCACGACACCCAGTTATGGATAAGTTGGACAGTCGAATGATCACAACGGTTTTGTGACATTTGAACAAGCTGACAATATCAGTTGATGTCTTGGATAAAAATGGCGACACCATTTTACCAAACAAGTAGTTTGGTGGACGCAGGACGTGTGTCACAACAGTCGCACACCCCATTGCGCTACAGTGTTCAAAGGCAAATGTGATCATTTCAGGACTGTGTCCGTGTCATGACTATGTCATGAGATGTGAAACGGACCAGGTGTGTTAGCACACTGACTTCAATCCTCGAGGATTGACATCTCGTTGCCTGTACATAGTGTGTACTAGATGTATCAGTACCTTTCAGAGGTTCTGTGCATCATTAAGCATGGCTGATACAAACATCGGTCCGTGATTGAACGTGTCAAGGATGATACCCTTGAATAAATGCTCAATGGTGAAACCAGTGACACCCTATCACTTGGTGAGTGATGGATAAACATCGTAGTACCCGGCTGGTACGGACGATAAAAACGTACATGAGTGTACTCAAAACCCTGTGCATAAGACAAGGATTATTGTCAATGAGGGTTGTAAATGCGCCAGAGAGAGGCAGAGAATCTTCTATGGGTCCTCAACGATTTGAGACGCCGCAGTGCGATGGTCGAAGATCGCAAGAGTCAATTCTGGCGTATGACAAGATTGACCGAATGTCGGATGTGAACAAATTTGAAGGCGAAACCTTCAGTCTATCATCACTCGATAAGTGAACATGTCATGGACATTGATAGACAAGAGTGCGTGAACCGATGTCGGTGACATGAGTTCAGCCACAGTTTTGTGAATGTTCCATTTCGAAGAAAACGAGCGACACTCCTTTTCTACTAATGGAGTTCCAGAGTACTATGACGATCTCATAGTTTTCTACAAACCAACTACGGCAGTTGGGATCGCAAAAGGTCTAGGTTTTGTGTCTAAAGCTTATGACCATGGAAACGACCTATAAGCTGATAGCTTCATGCTAACAACATGTTAACATCCACATCTTGGTGGTCCGACCGACCACATAACGAGTCATCATCAACATTGAAACAAAATAATGACCAGTGTGTCGTAACCAAATGTTGATGTGAAAGGACTCTTCAAGATGGACCTTGAGAAACGATATTTCTCATCAGATTCTTTCGATGTTTTAAGAAATGCCTCAAGTCAATGGCATCGTGACACGGTACACCATTCGTGTACGTCACGATCTTCAAACATCATGCGGATGGATTCTGATTATGCCAAAGATATGGTATAGCACCGCCTATGCAATATCGATGTGCAAAATAAATCCAACTTCCGATTTGTTGAAATCCAACCCATCTCCGAGAGAGATCATAATGACTACGGTGTAGTCGAACCATGCTTCACTGACCCGAAAGGTTATCGTGAAGTGACTCAAGCCCCTTGGTTTTGGGGATGGTTTAGTTGATGTACATTGCCGAATGCAAGTACAATATGTTTTTGGATGTCGCTGCGGTGATATCCAGGATTGTGGTGATTTGTCAGATGTCTTCGATAAGGGTGATACCCTCTACAAGTGCCTCGGACAGGTCATATGGAAAACACTCTATTGAGTGGAAGTACCAAATGTACACAATAAAAGACATTGAAGTAACACGGATTGTTGCAACCTGGCAAACACGATCCACTGGCGGGTTCCCGAATGGAACCATTGGACGCGATGACACAAACACAGCATAATTTAGGAATTAGTTATTCCAGGATCACCGGATGTGATTCGGAAGTGTTCGATCACAATTACATGGAATTGACACCCGAAAGGTGTTCTTCCAACATGTACCGCAATGATTGTGATCATGGTACACCCGTTGGGTGAATACCATACGATGAACACTTTGTTTGTGGATTGAATCCATGGTCGTTTAGATCGATTATCTCAGCTAACCTAGTTCAAAACCAGTGTGCTTTTGACAGGGATGTGAGCGGCAGCCTACGGTACCCATTTCAGAAAGAAATGAGGAGATGGTTGAAAACAAGATCATCTAGGTCGGAGCATTGTCGTGTCTAATGACGGACGTTGACGACAATTGCGCGTGCCAGACGACCAATGCCGCCTCCTTCAAAGATGGGTGCAACCTTTGAAAGGAAAAACAAGTGTGCTCAGCAACCATGTCTTAGGACCTTGGTGCCTCCCAACCCTAAGATAAAGCTAGCATGCAAGTCGCATGGGCTTGGTGGAGCTTGGTTGAGTTCAGCCAACCAATCCACGGGTGCTGAAAGAGGTCTAGTAGACCTACGCGTGGTCATGAACACGTGGTTACAAACCAAGAGGACTGATGTCCAGATCTTGGATTGCACGTATTGACAATGTTGCAAGGAGGTACCACCTTGACAGCAACCCCTTGGAAGAGATCATGTCCCAACGACATGGGAAGTGTTGTGTGGACCTAGACGGTTTTCGCGGGGACGCCCGGTTAATTGGTCGCAGGGACGCTCCTTGCAAAGGGGGAGGAGGCGTCACCACAACAGCTTGCTGAACACGTACCACACGGAATGTGGGAGAATTCATCCTGTGTACTCTCTTCTACACTGGCAAGACATTGTTGACAATGTACGTCCCAAAAGGCATCGACCATGCCATTAATACACACGTGTGATGAGTCTTCGGTGAAGACCCATCAACACTTGTGAAGAACGTACAAGGATTGTACGTGTTTCACCTTGGTAAAAGCCAAGGGATCACGCGATCAACACTGGATGTTGTACGTAAATGGCCATAATCACAAAAACCACAAGTGTGTGGTTGATTGTGCGTGAACGTGACGCAACCGTGTTGCGGATGACAAGAGTTCACATGTGTGATCTTGTTTACGCTTCTTATTGCATGGTTTGCATTATGAAGTACGCGATGATCAAACCTCCGTTAGCAAAGACGAACCGGGACGGTTCAAAGCAAAGGGGGAGGAATGTAGCGTACGAGCCATTTTTAGGGTTAAAAATGGTGGTTAAATAATTATCGGGTACTTCGGGTACTCGATGCTCAGGGGTCGAGGAGCCAAAGCCAGGAAAAACATAATGGGCTAGAGTCTGGTTTGACTCTAGCCTAGAAAACATCCGTGGCCGGATTCTAGGTGAAAGGAGTGCCGCGCTGGAAAACCCATCGCGTCACTCCTCCTCCCTTCTACTTGGCTGCTAGGGTCTTGTTTCCGCGTGGCAGTGCCACGTGGAACGATAGGGTATTAGGATGCATGTTGGCAAAAATGCCCTATGACGACTACGTCCGTTTGTGGCGCGGTTCGTCTCAGCCAAAATGGCTGAGGCAACCATTCGACCATCCTTCTTGGACTGACTAATCTGAGGGCTTACATTTTGGTTCCACAGTTAGTCACAAAACGGCCAGTGCCGTTACAGACATGCCGAACACATTTTAAAATCTATCATTCGAAGATCCAACTAAGCCTATCAATAGTGAATTTCTGAAGTTCAACCCACCCTCCAATCCACTGCAATAACTGACGCCCTGTTACTGCTAATGATTCAAGCATCACTTGGCGAACTGCGGTGTGGCGAGTATATGCGATTGATCCTATGAGGTCTCGACCATGTGCGCGAATCCGCCATTCCACGGCTGCATCTGACGGCGCTTCCAACAGTGATTAACCGCCAATTAACTAGACATCAAACCCCAAAAGAGCATATGTGACATGCCTCCATAAATGTTGGAACATCCGTGGCCGGATTCTAGGTGAAAAGAGTGCCGCGATGGAAAATCCAACGCGTCACTCCTCCTCCCTTCTACTTGGCTGCTAGGGTCCTGTTTCCACGTGGCAGTGCCACGTGGAACGATAGGGTATTAGGATGCATGTTGGCAAAAATGCCCTATGACGACTACGTCCGTTTGTGGCGCAGTTCGTCTCAGCCAAAATGGCTGAGGCAACCATTCGCCCATCCTTCTTGGACTGACTAATCTGAGGGCTTACATTTTGGTTCCACAGTTAGTCACAAAACGGCCAGTGCCGTTACAGACATGCCGAACACATTTTAAAATCTATCATTCGAAGATCCAACTAAGCCTATCAATAGTGAGTTTCAGAANAAAGGAGTGCCGCGCTGGAAAACCCATCGCGTCACTCCTCCTCCCTTCTACTTGGCTGCTAGGGTCTTGTTTCCGCGTGGCAGTGCCACGTGGAACGATAGGGTATTAGGATGCATGTTGGCAAAAATGCCCTATGACGACTACGTCCGTTTGTGGCGCAGTTCGTCTCAGCCAAAATGGCTGAGGCAACCATTCGCCCATCCTTCTTGGACTGACTAATCTGAGGGCTTACATTTTGGTTCCACAGTTAGTCACAAAACGGCCAGTGCCGTTACAGACATGCCGAACACATTTTAAAATCTATCATTCGAAGATCCAACTAAGCCTATCAATAGTGAGTTTCAGAAGTTCAACCCACCCTCCAATCCACTTCAATAACCGACGCCCTGTTACTGCTAATGATTCGAGCATCACTTGGCGAACTGCGGTGTGGCGAGTATATGCGATTGATCCTATGAGGTATCGACCATGTGCGCGAATCCGCCATTCCACGGCTGCATCTGATGGCGTTTCCAACAGTGATTAACCGCCAATTATCTAAATATCAAACCCCAAAAGAGCATATGTGACATGCCTCCACAAATGTTGGAGAATCATTCCATAAATTAAAATGCACTATCACAACGAATTCCCATAATCAACACACAATAATGAAATTCAATGTGATTACCACGTGAACTTAAAACGGAACCAAATCTATAGTCAACGAGCTCCCATCCAAGGGCACACTTTCACTCATGTTTTGAGATTGAAAACGAATATCTGAATTGTGAACCCACGCTGCAAGTGAGAAAATACAAGGAAGCTTCCTAACAACACTCCTGTTGACCAGGCGTCTGTGCCTGATCAGACAGTGATGACAGTCATAAGTCCTGCACTTAACGGCAATAGTTTGGCTAGGGGACACAAGGCAAAGTGTCTGAATGCTTCAATAGCATTTGCAGAAAGAGACAAAAAATGACAGGTCCATGGCCTAAATACCTGCTGCGGCGCACAGCGGGTGTCGCACGCGACGGTCCAAGAACTGTCCTAAAACCAGCCCAAACCCATTGTTTTGGCCATAACTCCGCGCACACATGTCAGAATGCTACGTCGTCTAAACCTAGATGTGTAGGATCGCAAGACGGACGCTACGACTGGTCACATGCATGCATCCATCATCAGACGGTGAACACACAATGCAAAAAACATGCAAATTGGGCTCATGGCCAGTCCGCCAAAAAGACTCCTACAGGCTGCAGAGAAATAGCAGGGAGTCCCGGCAGTGTCCGGGGCTCTGGAACGGTAGTCGGCCGGCTCCAACCTGGTAGTCAGTCGCCCGTCGTCCCTTCGATGTCACCAGGGCCCGCCTCAGGGATCTGCACGAGTATGGACACGACCGAGTGGTCACAGTAGACTATACAAGAACGTCACAAATCACAACACTCCCCCATGACCCGATGGTACGCATGTCCATACACGTGCAGCACTGGGAAAAGTACAATGGTGAGTATGAAACAGATGAGACACAGACACACATCCCACACTCAACCACCCTTAGGCATGGGACGAAGCCCAACAGAACGAATGGCCACCAAGAACTTTCCACGAGCTAGTGCCTTCGTAAAAAAATCAGCACGCTGCATGTTAGTGCCAACCCACATGACGGAGATCACGTGTCGCTCCACCCGATCACGCACAAAGTGGTGCTCAACCGCAATGTGCTTCGTGCGAGCGTGAAAGACACCGGAGTTCTCAGCAATGGCGAGAGCACTCTGGTTGTCGCAACGAAGCACAATGACGGGTACTGACTGACCAAGCTCAAGAAACAGGCGCTGCAGCCATACCGCTTCAGTAGCCCCTGTGCCCAAAGCAACGTACTCTGCCTCCGACGAGCTACGTGCGATGCAGCCCTGCTTCCCGCTACGCCAAGACAGAGCGATACCACCGAGCAGAAACACGTAGCCAGTACGGTTGCGTCCATCTGGGCTCCAAGCCCAGTCGCTGTCAGTGTAGTCGTCAAGGACCATCGAATACTGCCGACGAAAGCAGAGTCCGAGGTATGGCGTGGAGACCATGTACCGGACCACTCGCACAACCGCGTGAAGGGCTCTGGCATGAGGAGCCTGCGAGAACTCAGCGAGGAGGTTGATAGCGAAAGCGATGTCGGGACGTGTGGTAGTGGCCAGGTACATCAGGGATCCGATGAGACGGAGGTACAAGGTCACGCCCACTGTCTCCCCCAGCTCTGTGGGATCATCCACCTTCAGGGCAGTCTGCCCATCGGTTGTAAGAGGCGTGGAATTGGTGGGCACTACACCAAGGAGATCGCTGAAACGCTCCCCCATGACTCGTGCATATCGAGCCTGATGCAGCAACAGTGTCCGAGAAACACCGATGCAGGACCGAGGTCCTTCATCCTGTAGGCAGTCTGAAGGACAGCCTTGGCCTCCTTCACGGCCTCCAGGGACAGAGACACGATCAGAACGTCATTGACATAGACCAGGATGGCGGTGGAACGCTCGGGTGTCGGTAGGATGAAAAGAGAGGGATCTGCCTCGCTCTGTACATATCCCGCACGAGTCAAAGTGCCGGTGATCTCCCGGTTCCAACACCGCGGAGACTGCTTGAGGTCGTACAAGGACTTGCGCAACCGCCAGACCTTGTCACCGTCCTCAAAGCCTGGTGGCCGAGCCACGTAAATCTCCTCATCCAGAAAGCCATGGAGGAACGTATTGTTCACATCCATCTGATGCAGTTCCCAGTCATGCTGAGGCACTACACCGAACAGAGGTCGAGCGGAGGTCATGCGGCCGCCAGGGACGAAAGTGTCAGTGTAATCGAGGCCCTCAATCTGAGATTACCCCTTGACGACCAAGCGGGCCTTGTAGCGTTCCAGTGAGCCATCTGGCTTCACTTTCTTGCGAAAGATCCACTTGACCTGAATAGCCTTCCTCCCAGGCGGAAGGTCAACAAGCTCGTAGACTCTATGCTCTCGGATAGCGCAAAGCTCATCCTCGTAGGCAGCTTGCCAAGCGTCAGCATTCTGTGATGAGAGAGCTTCCCTCAGGATGCCCGGGTTGGGCGCCACAGAGGGAGAGCTCTGCGTGGCAAGGGCACACACCTTGGTGCTAGGCCTGACGACCACAAGATCAGCTGCTGCATCACAAGCGATATGGAACTCGTGAGAGATGAGATCGTGCCCTTCGGGGGATGCTGGATGTACCTCTGTTAGCTCAGTGCGGACACTCAGGCTTAGGGCCTTTGTGCTGGGGTCACCACTCGCGATGCTATGAGAGGGACGCCTGGGTGCGGGGCCCGAAGCTCGCTGAGCTCCGGAATCCAGTGGTCGAAGACGGCCACCAGGTTCACGGGAGTATCCTGAGCTCGACGGGCGCACCTCAGGCTCAGGGACAGGCACGACCACAGCTGGTGGGGGCTGAGGCAAGGCAGCCGGTGATGTCGTGCGAGGAGATGCGTGTGTGGGGGACACGTGACTGGATGTGATGATAGGAGCAGGCAAGACTGGACATGACACAGAGGCAGGAGTGCCAGCAGATGCAGGTACGGGAGTAGGCGAGACAGGACAAGACACAGAAACAGGAGTGCCGGCTGACGCAGGTGCTGGCGCGAAAGTAGGTGCAGGAGCTGAAGCAGGGATACAGGCATTGGGGTGTGAAACAGGCTGTACGGGCGAGGTCTCTAGACCGACAGCGATGATCGCCGGGTCATCAAGGGCCCACAGACTGAGAGGTGAAGGGGGCTCGAATGGACACATCAGCCCGATGAGACGTGCTCGCTGGCGTAGAAGTCTCCCCCATCCGCCGAGAACTCTCACAGGTAGGAACATGGGTGGTGGAGAGTGCCGTGATCGAGGTCAGGTCACGGTAGGTGAGGGACTCGAAAAAGAGCGCGTCGCGGGACTCAATGACGCGATGACGAGTAGGGTCCCAGAAGCGCCAAGCCTTCGACCGCGGGGAAATGCCTACGAAGGCACACAAGCGGCCCTGAGGTTAGACCTTGGACCCCTACTGGTCCTCGATGTACCACACGGAGGCCAGGGATCCCCAGACGCGAGCGAGGCGAAGGTCAGCACGATGTCCAAACCAGAGATCATACGGTGTAATGTGGTCTGGAAGCGGACCGTGCGGGAGGCTGTTCCAGATCCACGTCATGTAGGCGAAGCCCTAAAAAATGAAGGACTCAGGGAGACCGCACTTAGACCGCATAGTGCGAACCGCATCCTCCATGGTGCGGTTCCAGCGCTCCGAAATACCGTTCTGCTGAGGGATAGAAGGAGCGGAGACCTGGTGAAAAATCCTGTGCTCGGCAAAGAATCCGTCCCTCTCGCCAAGGAACTCACCGCTGCGATCCGAGCCGTAAGTATGAAGTGTGTGACGTGACTGACGCTCAGCCATCACTAGCCAGAGTCGAACCGCAAGGGCGGCGTCGCTCTTCTGACGCAGGCTGTAGACCCACCGCATCCGGGTAAAGTCATCAGTCAGAGTCAGAACATACCAATCCCGATCAGATAGGGACTCGACCGGAAGAGGACCGAGAAGGTCCGAGTGAACTAACTCGAGAGGTCGAAGCGCTCGGGAACGAGAGTCAGGGTAGGTGCATCGGTGCATCTTCCCCTGAGCGCAAGAGAGACAGTCGGTCTTGGGTAGCTTCTCGAAAGAAGGCGCGTCAAGACCAAGAGCTGGCTGTGTCCGAATGAGCTTCGACAGAGTATTTAAGCCCACGTGATACAGAAGGCGATGAAGCAACCGCTGGTGTTCCAGAGACAGAACACCAGTGACAAAAACCCGAGCAGAGGAGGAAGGGGAGCAAGGGGAGGAGGTACGAGAGACGAGATACAGATCATCGACGACAGAGGCACGAAGGACAACACTACGAGTGTCAGTAGCATTCACAATCGTTGACTCTACAGTATGCTCCACAGAGAGACCTATCAGTGTGCACGCACGCACAGAAAGCAGGTTGAGCTCAAGATCAGGCACAAACAGCACATCAGAAAGGTACAAGGGGCCAGACGGACCATCGAAACATACAACCCCAACACCATGGACTGGCAAGGACTGACCAGAGCCTGTACGGACGGAACAAACAAACGTGACGAGATCGAGAACAACAAAATCACTACGACGACACGTCATGTGATGAGTGGCACCAGAATCGATGATCCAAGTGCCACCGGAGTCACGATTGGTGGACGTCACTGTACAACGGGCAACGGACCACTCGGCATCAGAGGGACGCTGAGCCGTCAGTGGGGAGGAACAACGCAGGACACAAAGATGAGACTCACGAACCCAAGCGGTGCAATCAGGCCCATCATCATCACATGCTGACTGTGCTCCCCCACACGCGTCGTCACGAGTCATAGGAACGGACGGACAGATAGTCTGTGGACTACCCGACGATGACGACACACTCGCACCTCCCTGAAAGCGGAGTGCCAGAAGGTGTCGGAGCTCAGCGATGGTGCGGTCGCGTGGGTCTGGGTCGCTGCTACTCGCCGGTGAAGAAGCGGGAACAGCTGCAGTTGTGGTCGCCACGCGTCCGGAGGATGGCGAGGAGGACGTGCTGGTCGTGGAACGGAGGGCATGTGCAGCCTAGATTCCAAGAGTAATCCTCGTCTAGTCGAGCGGCTGCTGGCACTCGGTGTAGCGATGGGTGCCTCCACAGTTGTAGTAGTGAACAGAACGTCCACTGCCACCACTAGAGGGCGACTGCTGCTGTGACTGCTGCTGACCTGATCCACGCTTCCCCTTCTTCTTCTTCCCCTGAGTTGCTGCTGCAACACCCTGTGTCTGAGTGGGTGTGGGCGTGGCCAAAGAGGAGGAGGGAGACGAGGACGTGATGGAGGATGAAGAAGGAGACTGTAGGAGGGAAGATGGTGGTGATGCGATGAATGTTACAGCAAGGGAAGTCTCCTGATGGGCCACGACTGCCTCGCGGGCGGAAGTCACCTGAAGGAAGAGCTGATGTGCCCAAGGGAGAAGCTGCAGATTGGCTGAAAAGGGCTCGAGGACAGCATCGCTGTACCGTGTGAAGATGTCAGTATAATCAAGGTGAACTCCGAGCATCATCGTACGGAGCGCCCACAGCTGTTTGCCTCCAGAGGTCCCAAGGCGCATGTAGATGCGCATGGCGCGTCGCCAGTAATCGGCTGCGGGCTCTGCAGGCCCCTGACGGAGAGAGTGGAAGGCACGAATGTGTGCTGCATGGGTGGCGTGCGCCTCTGTGGCCAGCAGGGATAGGGACATATCCCAACTTCCGCGGGGATCGGCACCGGTGCCTGTGCCGGGCTCGCCAAGGAAGGGGCGGAAGTCGACGACAGTCTCGCGTGGCATGGCATAGAGGAGTCCGCACATCGCCCTAGCTGCTGTCAGCACCTACGCTGACAGCCGTATCAGCCTACTCTGTAGGCTGATACGGGCTGTGGTAGTAGGGCCACACGCCCTCTGAGGTAGCCCAAACCTGAAAGAGGATCTCCCAGCAGTCGAAGCTGTCCTCAATGATCTACCCTGGAGGTGGTGTCTCAAAGTCCTTGGGTTGCCGCTCCGTGGGGAGAGCAACCGCAGGCCGAGGGGGACAAGGGACGGGGAAGAATCCTGGAAGGGGATAGTCACCAGGGTAGTCGGGTGACGATCACACCGTAGGAATCCGAGGAGATCTGGTGCCTATCTGCAACTGACGGAGGCGCTCCTGAAGAACTGGAATCTCATGATCCGGGGAGTCGTCCGTCATGCCAGGCATGAATGGATCATCATCCAGGAGGTCTGAAGGTGGTGGGTCCCGTCGAGCTCCTGTAACAGGTGCCTGAGCCGACTGCTGTGTAGAGACCGCGACGCCGGTAGCTCCCTCAGAAACCTGCCATGGGATTGTGGACTAGCCACGTAGAAGCTCAGTCAGCGTACGGATGGCATCAGTCTGCTCCCACTGTAGGCGACGCATCTCAGCCTGCTGGCTCCGCAGGTCCTCAATGGCCTGCGAGCGTGGGCTCAGGACCCCAGAAGAGGAGGAGGAGGGATCACCTGTCGCCTTCCCCTTGTTGTCCGACGCGTCCATGTCGCCTCTCAGTATGAGTCGACAGATCAAGTTTGTCAGATTACAAAAGCGTCACCATTTCTTGAGGAGTTAAGACGCTGGCAATTTTTTGTTGTGCGGCCAAAAATTTGGCTAAGTGTGGTGCTGACGTCAGCAGGTGGTTGCTGACGTTAGCACGACCTGATAACGTGCGGATCTGTCGACTCCCGCGGAGTGGATGCACCTCGATTCCCCTTTTTTTTCTCGCGGTTCTGCGCGCGTGTGCATCCACTCCGCGGCGGCTGCGCGGATGCTGCGCGAAAGCTGCGTAGCAGCTTCCGCACAGTTGCTGCTACAACTGTGTGGTCAGCTGTAGCAGCAGCTACGTGGCTGCGTGCGCAGCGGTGGCAGCAGCGGCTGCGCAATGCCTGTGCTTCTGCTGCGTGCTGCGGCTGCTGTTCGCTGTCGCCGCCGCGCGCTGCTACTGCTATTGCTGCTGCTGCTGCTACGCTGCTGTTGCTGCAGCTACTACTGCTCTACTGCTACCGCCGCAGTTGCCGCTGCTGCTGCTGCGCTGCTATTGCTGCCGCTGCTGCTGCTCTGCTGCTACCGCCGCTGCCGCCGCTCGCTGCTGTTGCCGTGGCCACCGCTACGGCTGCGGACGGTAGCTGCACTCGCTGTAGCCGCCACGCGCTACTGTAGCTGCTGCTATGGCGCTTCTGCTGCCACTGCTGCTGCTGCTGCTCTGCTGCTATGCTGCTGCTGGCACGGTGGCAACGCCGCTGGTACGGTCTCACGTGATGGGTGTGGGCTGCGTTGACGGCGACCGGCTGTCTTCGACAGGCCCTAGTGGATCTGCTGTAGCGGTGACTCTCACTGCTGTTGCTTTGCTGCGTCTCTGCTGCGCAGCTTAGTGAGGACTGTCTCACTGCTCTAATACCATGAGAAAATGCAAGGAAGCTTCCTAGCAACACTCCTGTTGAGCAGGCGTCAGTGCCTGATCAGACGGTGACGACAGTCATAAGTCGTGCACTCAACGGCAAGAGTTTGGCTAGGGGACACAAGGCAAAGTGTCTAAATGCTTCAATAGCATTTGCAGAGAGAGACAACAAATGACAGGTCCATGGCCTAAATACCTGCCGCGGCGCACAGTGGGTGTCGCACGCGGCGGTCCAAGAACTGTCCTAAAACCGGCCCAAAACCACTGTTTTGGCCATAACTCTGCGCACACATGTCAGAATGCTATGTCGTCTGAACCTAGACGTGCAGGATTGCAAGACGGACGCTACGACTGGTCACATACATGCATCCATCATCAGACAGTGAACACACAATGCAAAATACATGCAAATTGGGCTCATGGCCAGTCCGCCGAAAAGACTCCTGCAGGCTGTAGAAAAACAGCAGGGAGTCCCAGCAGTGTCCGGGGCTCTGGAACGGTAGTCGGCCGGCTCCAAGCTGGTAGTCCGCCGCCCGTCGTCCCTCCGATGTCACCAGGGCTCGCCTCAGGGATCTGCACGAGTATGGACACGGCCGAGTGGTCACAGTAGACTATACAAGAATGTCACAAATCACAACAGCAAGTCCCCATTAATGGGTTGCAATGTGAGTGTGCCACGCGTGCGTAGCGTGATGGATAATGGACGACCCCGGGACATGACGGGAAACACATGTTGACTGGTCTTTCACGTTGCATGCCCGTGTCATCCATGATATCCATCACTAGTCAGATGTGGCGAGGGCCAGCGTACGAATAGTCGCTCGTCACACTAGTGTGGCGAGTCGCTAACCTGGCGATTCATTGCGCCAACGCAGATTGCTATCCACCAAGTGACACGGGCCGTTTGATACAACGCACTATGCATGGAGTGGAGCCACCACTCTACACGACCACGACGCCACTCTAGAGTTGCGGCTCCAGCCGACTCTACGTGTGCTTGGCTCCTCGCACCCAACTACTAGCCCTCCAAGCACATAAACACCAACCCCAAGAGGTTAATGGTCACACACACACACACACACACACACACACACACACACACACACACACACACACACACACACACACACACACACAGAAACCATACTTTCGACATGGCATCCCGTCAACCCTCACTCATGGATACTCTCGCGACCGCAAAGTGCCCATTGCTCTTTGCTTCTATTTAAGCCCAAGCGACTAACCTTCCGCCGACTGCTGCTACTCACGGCCAAGGATGACAAGTCCTTCGTGTTTCTCAAGGACGCCGCAGTGCAAGGGGCGATAGTTCGGACCTTAGCTCTAGCCCTAAGTGGGCGTTCAACATGACGCCTTTTAGGGCTTCCTCACTTGTGTAAATTCACCGTGGTACCCGCGTCCACATCCCTCATCCCCCCAACTGACTTCAACTCGGACCCCAACCCGGACAACCACCTCCCACCGCCTCTGTTTTTAATTGCCAGCCTTTGTGAACGGCATGTGGAAGTACGGTTCACACCCGTAGCATCATCTCCAACGGCCGGTGATGTTGCCTTGTCAACCCCGGCCGCTTCCACCACCACTACTTGTGAAGCATGGGTGGGTGATGGTGCCACTTCAATACCCGCATCAACCATCTTAGTTGACCGTAGGTGAAAGGATCTATGGATAGTTGACCGTGAGGCACAGCTCTTCCAGCTTATTCTAGCTCACGTCGCCAAATTCCCACCAAGCTGCGGGTGGCAGCCTAAAGTCAGCTAGAAATCTCCTATAGAAGCAGGCTGGGGCAACAGCGTTGTTGATGCAACGTGCGGGAACCCACGCTCGTTGCTTAAGCTGCCCCCACTGTCTGCTGCACCAGAGCCTAAGTCTGAGAGCTCAGGTGTTTGTTACTCAAAACTGCGCGTGCTAGAGTTGGCGCCAGACAACTCCTAAAAACTGGAAATGACTAATTAAGAATTGAGATCAAGCAACAATGGGATACTCCTCCAAATTATAGCTCCTCCCCAGCTCTATAGAGCTTGTTATTCGGCGCCAATAAAAACACACATATTTTCTGGCATGCAAGGTTTTCTCGGTGAGCCCTGCCAGACGGCCAACAACCCAAAACCCGGACGTTGTCCGATTTGCCTGAAAACTATACCATGCCATAATACGCATGATGCAAACACAATTGTGTAGTCAGAATCAGCTAGAAAAATAACAGTGAGGAGTTAATGCTACCTAAACCCAAGCTGCATCTACGCTAATCCCTAGTACCAACAGTGGCACTGCGAATGCAACAGTGCAGTCAGACACGGCATTGGATACGTGTAGACAGCACATGCAGCGACAATGATTGGCGGCGACACGACTACCGGGAAGGTCTGACGATGGAGATGAGCACGTTGAAGGGAGGAGGCTGTAACAAACCACGTGTAGGCCTCGGCGTGCGTCAGCTGCACCAGACAACACTCTAGCAGCATCACGTCTTGTCGTCAGTCATCTTCACGCCGATGTACACAAGCCAGGAGGACACAATAGAGAACAAGTGAGAGATTTGTAAAAGACTAACAAAGTATTCACTACCATTCAACTGATGTTGAAGGAGGAGTGGGAGCTTAAGGAGGCTCTAATTGAACAATAGTCACCTTGCAGCTCGACTTTCCACGGACGGTGTGGTTCACACAACCACACCCCTTGTCGTGCGCATGGAGGACCACAGCCTCCCGTGGTGGAGTGACGCAGCGAAGTTGTTCATCACTAACTCCGCCAAAGGGGACAATGTCCTTTTGTCCATTGTGGCAAAAAATCGCATTATGGAACCGCCGCCACCAAGTGGTGAGTCCGATCGATCTTGTAAGTGGCATAGCAACATAGATCGGCAGTTGGATGAAGTGGCTAAAATGGTGGAGCATGCATTTTCTATTGACTACATCGTGCAGGAAAAAAAAGCCGCAGGCATTGGTGATTATGGCCATGGCATTGGTGTCTAATGACAAGGTGCACGTGGACAACAAGCTCGACTACTAGACATTTTTAAGAAGGAATTTCATACTTGTGATGATTATGTCTTCTCTTCCATTGTACTTTGCGCTATGGTGGCATGTTGTGCATTAGGCTGCAACCCATCTAAGCCACCCAACACGGATACTCAAGGCAACAAGGACAAAGCCGACAATCCCTATCCGATGGACAATGTAGAAGAGGACAAGGAAGAAGAGGACGGTGAGACGGAGGAGGAGGAGAACGAAGACCGAGAGGCGGGAGAAGACGAAGTGGAGGAGGAAGAAGAGCATGAAAATGAGGTTGAAGATGTGGAAATGGAGAACTAGGACTTTGTGGATAATGGAGAGGCTGCTATGCTTGCATGCAACAACCGTCTTGATCGTGTGTGATCGTGCTCTTTCACTTTTCATGCATATTGTTATTGGAAGAATTTGAATAGATGTATTTCTTAATCACTCAATGCATCATCATTATGTAATATATAATCTGCCTACATGTCTGTTGCTATCCGTTGTCGAAGTCCTCTCATTGCTTAATCCCCAAATCTGCTACCTTCATTAATGTTACAAACTGGCATGTACCCATTATGACCGTCATTCATAAATGGCATGCCATCCTCAACTATGGAATGCCTACTTTGTATTAGATTGTGCATGAAAATGCACGAGAGCATGACATTACATTACAGTAGAGACATGTGGGGCGGGAAGCCGCTGGAGTAGAAAATCGAGCCTTCAACACTCCAAAGGCCCTTTCGATCGTTCTCCTTGATGCTGCATGTCACCTATTAAATATTTCTTGCATCTTTTGTGGCCAACCTTCACCTAGTCCAAATTCATTCAAATGGTAATGCACCAAATGATGTGAAGTAATCAATCCAAAGACTTCATGAAATGCTACATATGCAAGGAGATGTTTTCCCCGTGACATGCGGAAGCCATGGCACATTGTGTCCGTTAATACTCGGGCATCATGGGAACTTCCTTCCCACCCAACACACATACGTAAACCTCGGGCTCTTATTAAAAAAAGTAAGGACTGTTTGGGTTAGTTGTCGGAACCTGTCAAGGTATGCAACTCGACAACAACCATCCCGAGTCATGACCCACATGTGGGTGCCATTAATAGCACCGAAACGGTTTGAAAACCATGGAAAGTAGTCACTTCTGCCCTCCCAATCCGCGGGTGTGCCTTCAGTTCTTGTTGGTTGGCGGATAATGCCTGGCACCATTGATACGAGGGTAGAGCTCACTTCTCGAAGAATGTAAGAAATGGTAGCCTGCCTGTGCTGCAATCTCTCCTCGAGTATCCACGTGGGCAGGACAAAGCAGGCCCCGGACCCGAATAAACATTTTATCCATGACGGAGACGACGGCATCTCTCACCAATCCGCGTGCATGCACGTCGCTCACAATGGCGGACCACGTTGATGGCAACATTCCTGACATGTTGCCAAAATGGTTTCGGTACCCTTGTTCAAGTTTGTTGACCCAATGCCGCCCATTGAGGACACTGGTGTGCCATGGTACTTGCATGGCTCGATTAGAGATCCATTGAAAGATTTTTGAGACAATCCGCATGACAATTGTGTGGAAAGTTGTATGTACTCTAATGACGCACCTGAAGAAGGCTTGACAGCACCGTAGAGGTAGAATATCCATGACTGTAGGGTTTTCAAGCTGCTGTAGTTGCGTTGCGTACTGACTTGGTGTGTAGGACAAGCGCAAAACTTAACAAATAAGAGGCTATCGAGTTCTCATGCTCCCGGTTTGTTCAGTAGACGGTGCTCTCAGGAGGTGAGATGGCTCAATGCATTGCCAATGGTGATGTGTTTGGTGATCCGGCAGACGTGATACGGTAAGACGTTGTTTGGCATGCAATGTCGTCCTGCACAATCAGGATGGCACTTGCTGATTTTGTGGAGTACAAACCCCACGAAATCAGAGGATCCTGGACAACAACACTACTTATTTGAACAGGTAACCTTAAGGCGGGAATCGATCGAGAATCATGGTTTTTCAATACATCGACTGAGTAGCGGTTGAAACACTGGAATCAGTAGTAGTAACATGCCGTCGGTTCCGAACCCAAGCCACAAACGGATGGAAACCTGCCATGGCTAGATAACGTTGACAAGGAAATGGATTTTTGTCCACCAATTTCTGACATCAACAAAGACCAGGAAAAGGGAGCGGGCAATGTTGCGTGACTCCACAGCCGCCTCAAGAAAATGAAAAAGATATCAGAGTCAAGGAGATAATACACGGGATATCAAGCAAGTGAAACCAGTTTTGACCTACGAGCGTGGTTTATTTTTTCTAAGAAATGTAACTTTCCAAGCCCCGCTTATATGGGGCCTGGGAAGTGATGCCAATTGACTAAAACCCTCATTCCCATAAAGTTACGAGTGTCCCTGACGTACACGAGTCCCTAAAACTTGTGGGTGGGCATATCTATGCGACGACTCTATGATTATTCCTCCGTTCGGCCGAGGAAACTTTGGCCAAATGCCCCTACCTCCTGTATTCTGTTCCAAAAGTTTTTGACACCTTTGACCCCTTTCTAGAAAGGTCAAATAAAAGTTGAGTAAACCATATCAATGTTTCAATATTGTTTGGTCGACTTCCTGACAACGCTTGACTTTTATGAAAAAACATCAAGATATTCTCAAAGCCCCCAACTTATTGGCATAGTTTCTTCAATCAACCACTCACGGTGTGACCTCACACGCGTTCCTTGGCTCAAATGCCGATGACCTGACTTATGCCTCGTTCTCATTCTCGACATCACATATATGTGCTCGAATCACTCAACACTTTTCATCAAAGTACACTCATCCATTTGTCCCAAATCCCCAAATTGTCTTTTGTCCCGCACCACATTCCTGTGAACCACCTACGTTCTGCTCGACGCAACACTAGGTATCAGAGAACAGTGACGTTGGAGGGGAAACCTACGCATTAACACCCTGGCGACAACCTTGCACGAGTCCTCAGCGCATCTCCACCGATTAAAATATCACGGACTTCACAAAGACAATGGTGAACAGAGCCAGCATACCGAGGGACAACCAACATTCCCCGACAAGTACTCCAAGGATGGCAAATGAGTAGCATGTGAACAAGGACGCTCTACACGCAAACCAGGTGGCAACAACAACTTTCGTGAGAAAATGGTACAGAATCGATGAACCCAATGACCAATTGGCTGGTGGACCTCTCGGGCTTGGCAAACCTATCGCCCTTACCGCAACCCGTTGGCTCGACATCCCGCACGATGGAAAGCACCGGCCGACAAGCGCGAATCAACGAATACATGTACCAGAAGTTGTTGGGACTCGGCAGCCTCAACAACCATCTACTCAAACAGCTCAACACGACAACGAATGTTCATCATGTGTGCGAAGAGCTGCTGACCAAGAGATATTTGCAACTCTCAAGTGAACTCCCGATTTGACCGGAACTCCCTGCACCGTTTGATACCATAAATTCCAAGGCATCTTCTGTCAGGATGTGGTTGACGAGTTTGGAACTGCCCTTCACTGCTACTGGGGTCATCAATGACAAGAATAAAATTTACCTCGAGGCCTTTCTTTTTTTAGCACGGCTCTGAGTTGGTTATTCGATCTAAAGGACATCCAACGGCAGCAGGAGACCGGCTCAGCTCTATCAATGGCTCTCACGACCGCAGGCGTACTACCTCTTGAGCAGATCAATTTGACGTCGTGCAACTCCCTCACACCACCATAAATGTGGAGTAAATTTACGCATGCTACACTCGCTCGCTTTGAGAAGCTGAAGGAGAAGTTTGACGCATGGCACAAACTCTAGCATCTACATCAACTTTCCAATGTGATAGAGTACACTCAGCATCTTTACAAATTCATCATCGGTAGTGACCTCGCCACTGAAAAACTATGTTTTTATTACAAAAACAGCCTCAAGCGAGATAGTCAGAAAGCAATCGCCATTTTTGACATCTAATATGACCTTCCACGAATGATCACAGCGACCGGTCGCATCAACAGTGCCAACTATGACGCTCAAATGCAGGAATCCAACGCCTTGCGAACCCAAAGCCAAAATCCTTATTGTGGCGGAGGAAAGTAGTAGTCTACGGAAAACTCGTCTTTGATCGACATCAACGCCATCGATCAGCGTGATCAACGGCTCTGCTGGACTTGCGGAAAACCTGGTCATATTTCGCTTGACTGTCAAAAGTGGAGATCAAAAAGTTTGACGAGGGGTAGGAGGACAAACAACTGGCGATACTTACTACGAGTTCAACCGAGATGTTGTAAAATTTGCAGAACGGTACCTACACTACTGGATGAAAGAGCTTATTTTAATTGTGTTAGCAATGATATGGTTTAGAAGTTGGGTTTGCAAACCAAATGAAGCGTTTTTTAAGGAATATCCGTCGAGAGATAAATGCAGATCCTTGAACTTCGCAAACCACCCCAGTTACAAATCGAAGATTTTGCACTACATAACGCTATGGATGACTTTCCTAATGAGTGACCACAAAATCATCCTTGGGTGAGATTTCTTGTACCGGTACAAATCCGCATGTCAATTGGAGCAGCGGAGCCATCTATATCAAATCTATGGACAAAATGACTCTTGCCTCCGGTCAAGCGACCTCCGACCCAACGACAGTTGAGGGAAGCAGCAAAGGTGGAATTCGAAGAGGAGGGTGCGACCGCGATAAAACCGCCAGTCAATATCTCTGGACGTGGCCAACTGATACCTGAAGTGCGGAGCTCAAACTTGGCTGGTCCACGTCAAAGCGAGGGAAGCGGAAGAAATTGTAGCTGCCAAGGCAAAATCAACGGAATTAACACTCGAGATCCTTGCAATCGCACTGAAAGAGCTTGCGGAGCACATGAGGGGTTTGAAGGGATTTTTCTCAATGACCTATCCTGAGAATTACTACTGCAATGCAACATCGACCATTAGATAGACCTGGAGCCGGGTAGGAGACCAACGGTGAAAGGAATTTATCGGATGAGCGATCACAAGCTGATTGAACTCAAGAAGCAACTGGATGAGATGTTTTGATAGGGATTGAGTTGACCCACCAGTAATTTTCGTGAAAGCGAAAAAGGAGAGATACGGATGTGTGTGAGCTACCAAGCATTGAACGACATCACCATCAAGAACCACTGCCCCCTCCCACCAGAAAATGAACTTTTTAACCAACACCGTGGGGCCCAAAATTTCAATAAGATTTGTTTACACAAAAGGTATCATCAGATTCGTGTATCTGATGAGGACATCCAGAAGACAACATTCCACACTAGATACATGCACTTCAACTTCAGAGTTATGCCGTTTGGACTCACAAACGTCCCAGCAACATTTATGGTAGCGATGAACAACACTTTTCGCCCGTACCTCGATAACATTATCGGTGTGTACCTCGATGACATCCTGGTGTTCAACCGTACCCCGGAGGAGCACAACGGACATCTCCAAAAGTTTTTGAAGCTTTGGAGAGTCAAGAGCGAGAAGTTTTTTGGTAATTCTTGAAGTGTAACTTCGGTCACCATTTGATGAAGTCTTTGGGCCACATCATCGACGGCAGACGGATTACCATGGACTTGAAAAAACATTGAAGCAGTCGTTGATTGGCCGACACCCACAACTGTTTGAGATGTCAAGGTATTCTTATGCTTCTGCATTTAATACCGTTGATTCTCAAATGATTACGCCCGGGTGTCAATGCTTCTCTCCGATTTCACCTTGAAAACCACCGAGTGGAGATGGGGGGACAATGAACAAGACGCATTAAGCTGCTTGAGATTTGCTCAACCCTCGTTGCCAGCCTTACAATGGGCTGATCTAACGGTGGATTATATCATGGCCACCGATGTATCCTATCGAGCCATCAAAGCTATTCTCTACCAAGGCAACGACAGTGGAGACCAACCGGTCACGAACATGCCATGAAAACTACGCAGACCGGAACTCAATTACGCGGTGCACGGAAAAAGAAATGCTTGTAGTCCAGTTCGTGTTCGAGACATGGAGATGCTACTTGGAAAAATGGCGGTGCATCATCCGCACCAACCATCACGTCCTGAAATATCTCAAAACCGAGCCGAGTCTGAGCCATTGACGAACTTGGTGGATGGAGTTCCCCGAGTCCAACTTTGACTACGACGTTCAGTACCGGCCTGCAAAAACAAATCTGGCAAATGCTCTAAGTCAACGACCAAATCTAATGACCGAGATCAGCACCTTCCTCCTTGAACGAGACCCGTACCTCTTGAGGGTGATCGTGAAAGGTTACGAGTCGTTCACCGGATACGACAAGACCAAGATTTGGTTTGACGACTCCTACTGGGAATGACGATTGACTCGCCAGGTCTTTGTCCCTCCAAACAAGGAGGTACGACGAATTCTATTGGAGGAGTTCCACAAAACTAGTCCAGGTGGACACTTTAGCGAGGACAAGACGCTCAACAAGCTAGCCAAATACTACTGGTTGGACAAGATACAAAATGACGTGGCGGCCTTCTACAAATCGTGCGACACCTGTCACAAACAAAGATCTTGTCACACGAGGCCACCTGGTCTACTTCAACCCCTACCTGTTCTGAAGGAAGCGTGGATTGATATCAGCATGGACTTTGTGACGGGACTTCCTGCCACTCCTCAGGGGTATGATGCAATCCTCTTCGTGGTTGAGAATCTTCCTACGAAGCCATAGAAACAAGCTATTCTTCAAATGGTGGAGTGTAGGCTACGCTAGGTCCAAAACTCCATGACGACAGCTTAACAAAAAAACGTACAAGTGCCAAGGTAACAAGTTACACTAGTCCTAGGGGTGCGATCGCTAGTCGATCGCACCCGTCACGCCAGCGAGCTTTGCTCGCTGGCGATCGAGCTCGCTCGAGGGCGAAAGTCCTCGACAGCCCCGAAAAGGGCGCGAGCAAAATCCGCGCACCCCAAGTGGGGCACGCCGTGCGTCACTTACGAAGTGACATAATCTGTGTCTAACCAAAGTCAAAGTTGCAGGTCTGACATAGGTGTCTCACGCTAAAGCAAGCAATGAGCAGTTATGACTAAAGTAGGTTTGCCATGAATGCCAAAGGACACGACAAGTGTATCAGGCCTCGATGATGATGGAGACGGGTCATGCGGTCAGGATGGAGGCGACCACCGGTGAGGAAGGATGGGAATTGCGTGCCTTCATGGTGCGTCGCCTCCAATCACTGTACCAGCATGCCCTGCGCACTCACGGCCACCACAAGAGGAGAAATATGTACAGTGGAAGATTAACACATCCCCTTGGACGGGAGTGCAGCAGCCATGCAACCCAGTTGTTGCACTTGAAGCAGGAGAGAAGAGGATGATAGAGCCTTGGTGAGAAAATCTGCCAACTGTGCCTTCCGACTGATGGGACACACCGCCATAGTCCCAGCATCAACCGCCTCTCGGACAAAGTGACGTTTGATGCTGATGTGCTTTGTGCGTGGATGCAACACACCATCATTTGCTGCAATGCGGCGTGCGACTGAGCTGTCACTGTGTACGGGTACAGCCATTGATGGTTAATCACCTCTGAAGAATACACTCTTCGTACAGTGTACATGTCAAATATAAGACTTTGGAAATTTCATGGTACCTTCGTGGAAGTTACGTTACAATTCAATTTACTACGTGTGTTTATACATATTTGCATGTACTTGTATGCCTCAACATGCGAAATTTCTTGGAAGGCTGGTAATTAGAATATAAAAACCCAACAAGACCATGTTTTAATTTTCCACAACTCCATTTACAGTTCCCCTAAACAGACATACATTTGTCCTTATACCTTAAAGATGCTACTACTGTGAAGAATGTAAATGCCTATTCCTGGACGCGAAACTAGTCGGAGACACAATCGACACCGTTTTACTGCCGGGGTTAAGGGTTTGATTTTTTCTCTTTCCCGGGCTCCTGCTGGACCCCACTGTAGCGGGGCCCAACAGGTTCTCTTTTGTCGCAGAGAGGGATTTTGTATCCCCCAATTGAATCCCTCACAAACCTCTTATCGATCGTCATATGTGTTGACGACTAGTCGACGGTCGTCAATCATCGATTCTCATCTATGTAAAGATGATCGAAGCGTACATCGTCGATCGTGGATCGTCATAGATTGACGGTCGACGAGTGGTTTTTGACATCTTCTCAAAATACACTTTCTGTATTTTTCACGTGTCNGTCGCAGAGAGGGATTTTGTATCCCCCAATTGAATCCCTCACAAACCTCTTATCGATCGTCATATGTGTTGACGACTAGTCGACGGTCGTCAATCATCGATTCTCATCTATGTAAAGATGATCGAAGCGTACATCGTCGATCGTGGATCGTCATAGATTGACGGTCGACGAGTGGTTTTTGACATCTTCTCAAAATACACTTTCTGTATTTTTCACGTGTCCGTCAGATACACTTACCATAGACACTCCCCCAATACACTTTACCCTTTTGGGGGGGAGATCTCCGGCTCCCATGTTACCCCTCCCCCAAAAAAGACAGGTGAAGTGTATTAGGAGAGTGTATATGAGTTGTGTATCCAACGGACATGTGAAAAATACACTAAGTGTACAGTACACTTAGTGTATTTAAGTAACGGTTGTACAATACACAACCCGGCTACACAACCCCAATACACTCATCGCTTCTTGGGGGGGTGATGGGGTCCCGACTACGTGGTTTCCAATATGCAATATGGTTTCCGCACATGTGGATGTCATNGGTCGTCAATCATCGATTCTCATCTATGTAAAGATGATCGAAGCGTACATCGTCGATCGTGGATCGTCATAGATTGACGGTCGACGAGTGGTTTTTGACATCTTCTCAAAATACACTAAGTGTACAGTACACTTAGTGTATTTAAGTAACGGTTGTACAATACACAACCCGGCTACACAACCCCAATACACTCATCGCTTCTTGGGGGGGTGATGGGGTCCCGACTACGTGGTTTCCAATATGCAATATGGTTTCCGCACTTGTGGATGTCATCGACTAGTCGACGGTCGTTGATCGTCGATTTTCATCTATGTATAGAAGATAAAATCATACATCGTCGATCGTCGATCATCATAGATCGACGGCCGACGAGTGCTTTTGGACATCTTCTCAAAATACACTTCGTGTATTTTTCACGTGTCCTCCAGATACACTTACCATAGACACTACCCTAATACACTTTACCCTTTTGGGGGGGTGAGATCTCCGGCTCCCATGTTGCCCCCCTCCAAAAAACAGGTAGAGTGTATTAGGAGAGTGTATATGAGTTGTGTATCCGACGGACATGTGAAAAATACACTAAGTGTATAGTACACTTAGTGTATTTAAGTAACAGTTGTACAATACACAACCCAGCTACACAACCCCAATGCACTCATCGCTTCTTGGGGGGGTGATGGGGTCCCGAGTATGTTGTTACCAATTGCCAAATCAATAAAACACATAATAAAAACTATGGTTAAGTGATTTACAGCTCCACTTACATTTTGCAGTAAACGACGTACATTTGTACTTTAACATGAATTGTGTTAGGACTGTAAGGCGTGACAGTGCCTGTTCCCTTACCCAAAATGAAAAAGAACCAGAACCCTCCCGAAGTCACATTCGGGGAGTCTGGACTTTAATTTTTTTCTTGCGAGGGATCCAGCTGGGCCCCGCGGTAGCGAGGCCCAGCAGGTTCCCATCTATCGCGGGGGGTGTTTTTGGACCCGACATTCTAACCATTCGCAAAAGTCAAGTGTATATGCGTTGCACGATACACGCCCCGTTGTTAGCTGAAATACACTACGACAGTGGGGGGAGGGGGGGACGACGCGACACCAATTCGACGTTGTCTTGTTTCACGATCGGAAAACTCTCTCACAACCGTATATTTTCGACAATCGACGGTCGACACGGGAGGTTCTTTAAGTGTAACCGTCAACAAATACCAACCTGTTCGATCGTCATCGTCGATAACCCTACATCGACGGTTTGCGATTATCGCCAAACGATTACTTCACAGTACATTAGTGTTTTTTTTTGTCGCTGAACCACGTAATCCGGATACACTGACCAGATACACTTCACCAATACACTCGAACCTTT
>SZWC01001819.1:55372-79357 GCA_023375785.1 Penium margaritaceum | reverse complement strand
CCCCCCCCCCCCCCGACAACAAGTTCACTTTCAGCCGTGGCACATACAGTACGCCAGTCAGCCACAGAGCCCCGCCTGGTGCTTGAAGAGCCACCATTCCCACACCTTCCACAGGCAACACTTCCCCAGACCCAGTCTTCACACCCTCAACATCGCGTGTAGCATGCAACGTGACAAACAGCTGGCGGTGCGACGACATATGATGCGATGCTGCAGTGTCAAACAACCACTCATGCATAGGCAACGCATACGATGTAGTGATGTGTGTGTGACCCAACCTCTGACCTGCTGGCTGTGTGCTGGCAGTTGGCTCAGGTGGGTGCAGCTCCATGGGAGCGCTCCACCCTGATCCAGGTGGAAGGGGAAAGGGCTGCTGTGGCTCGGTCGTCTCAGTGTACACCCTCTGTGCCCATGCTGGAACAGGAGTTGGTGCGCTCACGTACGGGGACATGAAGGTAGACCCCTGACACTGCTGCGGATGTGGAGCAGAGAAGGCTGGATACATGGGTAACTGAAACTGCTGTGGACCAAAAGTTGCCGCCCCAAAGGGTGCCGGCGCTCGTGGTTCAACCATAGCCTGAGTAACCCATGCTGGAGGGGAGAGGTGCTGACTCGGTGGTGCGAACGACGTAGATGTCTGGCCAACCGCTGGACGTGCCTGCTGCGCAGAGGGAGTCATGATGTGTTGAAGAGTCGGGCAGGCCCTCCAGTAGTGACCGGGTTGTCCGCAGTAGTTGCATGTGCGTTTTCCTGCTGCTTGGCTGCGGCCTCCCCCTCTGCCGCCTTGCCCGCCTCAGCCTCCCACGCCTCCCCTTCCTCCCCCGCCTCCTCCACTCACATGCTGTTGCGAGAGATGAAAGGTGCCTTTGCCCTGGTGCACAAATGCGCTCGCTGCTACACCCTCATCTTCCAGTGCCTCGCCTCGTATGATTTCCTCATAGTTGCACAGCTCCTCAAACACCTCCGCCAGGTCGGTTCTCTCAATGTCGGTGACTTTCAACCTCCGAAGCAAACCGCACCGGAAGTCCTTATACGGCTCGCTGAGGTGCAGGAGGACAGGATCCAGCCACTCAAGGATGGAGCAGGAGGCACCAAGGCCGAGAAGGCGTCAGCGAAGATCCATGGTAGCGTCCCAATACTCAGCAACAGGGGCACCCGGTTTCGGACGGAGGTTGCGGAGTTTTTCCCGCAGGGAGATCACTAGGACCATCCCTTACTCCTCCTTTCGAGTGGCTAGATGCTTCCATGCATCGTGAGGTCGAGGATCGCCACTTCGCAGATTCACGGGGTCCTCCCCTTTGCCATGAAAGTGAAACTTTCGGAGGGCATACTGTTGGTCCTCTAGAAGCGCGCGAATCAGAGCATTACATACTCTAAGGAGCACCCGCGAGTCGGCATCGTCGGGCGGCGGAGCTAGGTAGTAGTCCTCAAGACCATGCTCCGCAGCCCATGAAAGGAAAACATCCTTCCAAGTGAGAAAGTCACGCACACCTAGCGGCGGGGGTGTTAGGTCTTTGTGGGATAGAACTTTGCTCAGTTCATCCCATGTCATGCCGGTCGAGGTAGCGCCGGCACCGGCACCACCACCGGTGCTAGCACCAACATTCGCATCGGCCCCTCCCCCTGCAGATCCCGCTACACTCATGGCTCCTAGCTTGGTGCTTGGGACCTAGGGGCACTGTCCAAGAGTTGTGAGCTGCCCTCTGCTGCCGAAGAAAATTTCGGCAGCAATTCGTCGGGCCCACTTTGGGCCCAGTTTTCTGCCGCGAGCCTGACGCTCGATAGGAACCTCCTGTCTTGTCCTAGGGACTGTTTCCATGCCACCTGGGACCTGCACAGACGCCTGTAGGGGCAAGAGACCCCGCTGTCACCTCGTGATAGGTGTAGGTGGCACTTGGGTGCTCTCCCCTTGCCACTTCCACTCCCACGTGAGCAACCCCTTCTTTCGCCGCCTCCACTAGCAGGGCACAGCCTAGGGGTGATGTTTCGACGTTCCTTGTGCCTCGCGCGGCCTGCTTTCGCGGCACCCGCGCGGATCTACTTCCGCACTCAACTCGGCCGCCACTCTTTTTGCTCAGCGCCGCCTAGATACGCCACTCGCAGTTGTCGACCATCGCTCTGATACCATGAGAAGCTTCCTACGAAGCCATAGAAACAAGCGGTTCTTCAAATGGTAGACCGTAGGCTACGCTAAGTCCAAAACTCCATGGCGACGGCTTAACAAAAAAAAGTACAAGTGCCTAGGTAACAAGTTACACTATTCCTAGGGGTGCGATCGCTAGTCGATCGCACCCGTCACGCCTGCGAGCCTCGCTCGCTGGCGATCGAGCTCGCTCGAGGGAGAAAGCCCTCGACAGCCCCGAAAAGGGTGCGAGCAAAATCCGCGCACCCCAAGTGGGGCACGCCGTGCGTCACTTACGAAGTGACATAATCTGTGTCTAAGCAAAGTCAAAGTTGCAGGTCTGACATAGGTGTATCACGCTAAAGCAAGCAATGAGCATTTATGACTAAAGTAGGTTTGCCATGAATGCCAAAGGACACGACAAGTGTATCAGGCCTGGATGATGATGGAGACGGGTCATGCGGTCAGGATGGAGGCGACCACCGGTGAGGAAGGATGGGGATTGCGTGCCTTCATGGTGCGTCGCCTCCAATCACTGTACCAGCATGCCCTGCGCACTCACGGCCACCACAAGAGGAGAAATATGTACAGTGGAAGATTAACAGTGGTGGACGGATTTTCCAAAATATCGCACTTCATCTTGACAACAACCACCATCAGCGTAGAAGCAATAGTACGACTACTTCTTAATCTGATTGTACGGTTGCATGGAGTGCCAAGTACCATCAATAGTGACAGACACAGTCGCTTCAACAGCCGTTTTTGGCAAGAACCGATGACATGTTACAATAGTCAGATTCAGCTATCAACGGTGTTTTATCCTCAAACTGACGGACAAACCAATCGAAACAACCAGACACTCAAACAACTATCTGAGATTTATGCGATCCACATGGCACCAATTGAGCAGCAAACTTACCGACGGCGAAACTTGCATACACCTATGCCACTTCCTCCACAATGACTAAAATACCTTCCAAGGTGGTGTACAACAAACTTTTCACCACACCGGCATGCTTCCAAAGTGGAAGTAACATTCCCTTGGTTGACATTCATCACCAAGATTTCACAAGCATGTGGGAGGAAACTCGATAGACCCTTGCAAGGACACAGATAGTTATGAAGCCAACACCTGAACGACAGTGCACCGATTATGTGTTTAACACTTGCGATCATGTTCTTAGCTTGGAAAATGTCAAACTGTGTAGACAAGACTTTGTGAAACTCAAACCTTGCTGGGTGGGAGCATTTAAGATGAAGCGAATATAAACCCAAGTCGTCGCTTGCCTTCGGCTCTCTGTCAGCATGGCAATCCGCCCTTTTTTCTACATGAGCAAGCTGAAGCACTACCAGGACCATTTTCATAACTTCTCCGGCCGAGACGTCGCATCTCCACCTCCTGTACAAGTGGACAAGGATACGGAGTACGTGATTAAAGGTATCCTTGGACATCGACACCGTGGAAAAAGGACAAAGTATTTGGTCAAGTAGCATGGCTACAACACCACGTACAACAGCTGGGAGTCGTACGACAACCTCCACGACTTTCACCTGATCCATGACTACTTTCCCTGTCACCAGCTTGTGTCTGCTAACGTGCAGGAGTCCCTAAAACTCGTGAGTGGGTATTTGTTTCCTTAATTTCATGGCCCACTTTGGGGCGACTTCACGATTCTTTTGTCGTTTGACTAAGGGCATTTTGGCCAACTCTCCCGACCCATGGTATCCTGTTCCAAAGGTTTCCGACACCTTCAACCCCTTTATACAAGGGTTGAGCTGATGTGTCACAAACCACATCGATGTTTTGATATTGTTTGTTCAAATTCTCGACGAAGCTCAGCTTTCATAAAGCAGTGTGGAGATATTATCAAAGCCCCTTGACTTCTCGACAAAGATTCTTGAATCCACCGCTCACAGCACGACCTCGCGTGCTGCTCGGCTCAACTGTCGACGACTCAACATACCGTCCTGGATCATGAATTCACCGAAATTTTAATTTCCTTTTTATTGTTACTATAATTCACCTAAAATTGGGCCCTTTTTCATTTTATGTGTGGTTGCCTAAGGCGCTACACTAGGAAATTCGGAACACTCAAATTCGCCGACCGTCTTAACTTCGCCTTCGAGAAGAGTTCGAAAGGTGATGTCGGACGTCAAACATACACATAAACGCATGTTTCTCTACGGAGGTTGATAACTCTGGCACCACGCAGGCTGACGTGGCACGTCACTTTGCGAGGGGCAGCCCTTGTTGCAACTCCAATAGGGTCGAACTGCCCCATTTTCAGTTTTTTTTCCTCAAAAAGACTTGGGTACATCCGAATCTGCTGTTGCTATGATTATTAGCCCAATTCTCCCAAACAAAGAAGAATAAATTATGGATCGCATGGACGAACTGGATTTTTTTTTTGGCAAATTCATGATCCAGTACGGTATCCCTCATTCGCATACTCAACAATGTATATATGTGTTCGAATCACTCGACACATTTCATCGAAGTACACTTTCTTCTTAATACAAATGATTAATTCATCTTAAAATCCCAAATCGTCTTTTTTCCCACACCTTATCCCTGTGAACCACCTATGTTCCGCTTTGCATAACATCTGGTATCACATTACAGTGCCGTAGGAGGAACAACCGACATTAATTGCCTGGCGTAACCTAACACGAGTTCTTGGCGCATCTCCACCTTTCACAAGATCACAGACTTCACAACAATAACGGTGAACAGAGCAAATGCCGCCAGAGACGAGCATTAGTCCTAGGCAAGAATTTTGAGGATGGTTGATCTAGCAGCACGCAAACAACGACGTTCTCCAGGCGAACCTGGCGGCTGTGACAACCTTTGTAACGAATGGTGTAGCACTGACCAACCCGACGAAAAATCGGGTGGCAGACCTCTCGGCCTCGGCAAACCCTTCGCCCCCGCCGCAACAAGTTGGGTTGACACCTGGCATGATGGGATGCACCGACCGGCAATCGCAAATCAACAAAAACCAGTACCGGAAATAATCACGACTCAAGAGCCTCAACAATCACCTTTTTTAATAGCTCAACGCGGTAATGGAGGAGCTTTGAATTTATCGTGCGCACAAAGCAGTGCTCACTGAGAGAAATTTGTAACTCTTGAATGAATCCTAGGTTTGACCGGTACTCCTTGAGCTGTTTGATCCCCCAACCTCCAAGGGACCAACAGTCTGGATGTGGCTGTCGAGTTTAGAGATGTACTTCATCGCTACTGGGACAACAAGAACAAGAAGAAAATTGACCTCATGACCTTGTTATTGTGTGGCACGGCTTTGATTTGGTGGTCCAATCTAAAGGTCATCCAACGGTAGTAGGAGGTTGGTGGGGCTGCATCAGCGGCTCTCGGGACCGCTCTCACATCGTCCACCGTAGGCTTACTATCTCTTGAACGGATCAATCCAATGTGGCAAAACTCCCTCACGCCACTAGACACATGGAGCGACTTCATGCGCACTATATTCCTTGCTTTGGGAAGCTGAACAAGAAGATTGACGCACGATATTAACGTTTACGTCAAGAGTCTAGCGTGATAGAGTACACTCGGAACTTTTGCAAAACCATCACCGGCAGTGACCTCATCCCCGACAAACTGCGTTTTCACTACAACAATGACCTCGCTGAGATATTTGGCGAGCAATTGCCATTTTTGGAATCCAAGATGACCTACCACAAATAATCACAGCAGCCAAGCGCATGGACAACGCCGACTACAATGCTTGGGTGCAAGAATCTAATGACTGGCGACCCCGAAGCAAAAATCCCTATCATGGCAAAGGAAAGTTGCAGCCAGTGGAATCCTCATCTCCGATGGAAATTGACACCATTGATCAGCACCATCAATGACTTTGATGGACTTGCAAAAAACATTATCATGTTTTGCGGGACTGCCAAAAGCGGCAAGAGCAAGCCAAAAAGGGGGGGGGGGGTCATAGAAAGAGAATGAGGAGCCAGGAAACGGCAGAACTTTGGAGTAGACGGCAAGGCTCTTGACCGATTGGAAAAATCTGTGCTGACCAATCACCCATCTGATAGGCTCACACTGCCGCAAACGAGGATTCTTGAGATCACAAAGTTTCAGAAGGAGTACGAGGACAACCAACCGGTGATACTGCTACGAGTGCAACGGAGGTGTTGTGAAATTCATACATTAGTACAAGCACTATTGGATGGAGGATCTTCTCATAGTTTTGTCAGTAATAACATGGTTCGGAGGCTAGGTTTGTAAACCAGACTAGGAGTTTTTCAAGGAAAAGCCGTCGATGGATGATTGCATATCCGTTGACTTTGTGAACCACTCTGGTTGTAAATTGGAGATTTGCACGACGTAACGACCTGGAGGAATTGACCAATGAGTAACTACAAAATCATTCTCAGGTGAGACTGCCTGTACCGGCATGCTTCGTAGGTCGACTGGAGCAACGGAGCAATCTATGTCAACATTATTGGCAGAAAACGACACCTATCTCTGGTTGAGCGACCCACGACAAAGTGACAGTTGCGCAAAGAAGTAGGGTAGAATTAGCAGAGGACGTTGCAAACAGCCACAAGAAGCCAGCTGATAGCCCTGGACGTGGCCAAGCAATACATGAAACGTGGAGCTCAAGCGTGGCTAGTCGACGTGGAAGGAGGGAATGCGGAAGAGATCGTAGCTGCCCCAGCAAAACTAACGACTTCAACACCCGAGAAGTTCACAATCGTACCGAAAGAGCTTACGGAGCATATCGAGGAGTTTGAAGGGGTTTTTCCCCGACAAACTATCCCGAGATTTTTCAGGGCGTGATGGTCGATGCGGATGATGCATCACCTGCATTACAACGCCAGGCAACAGACCAACGATGAAAGGAACCTATCAGATCACAAGCTGACCAAACTCAAGAAGCAGTTGGATGAGATGCTCGGGCAAGGGTTCATCCGACCCTCCCCGTCACCCTGTGTAGTACTAGTGCTTTCTTTGAAACAGAAAATAAGAGAGATGTGGATGTGCGTGAACTACCAAGTGCTAACCGACATCACCATCAAGAACCACAGTCCCCTCTCATGAGTAGATGAACATTTCAACCAACTTTGTGGGGCCCAAAGTTTTAGCAAAATCGACTTAGGCAGTGGCTATCATCAGATCTGCCTATTTGTTAAGGACGTCAAGAAGATAGCATTCCACACCAGATTCGGGCACTTCTAGTTCATGGTTTTGTCATTTGGACTCACAAACAGCCCAGAATATTGACGGCGGTGATGAACAATGTTTTTCACCCATATGTCAATGGATTTGTTGTCCTATATCTTAAAGATTTCTAGGTTTACTGTTGCATTTTGGAGGAGCACAATAGACATCTTCATTAAATTCTTGAAGTTTTTCAAAAAGAGTTTTTTTTTGGAAAACTCTTAAAGTGCAACGTTGGTCACCGTTTGATTGAGTTTTTGGGTCACATCATCGGTTGCAGACAGACTACCATGGACCAGCAAAAGTTGGAAGTAGTCGTTCATTAGCTGAAATTATCGGGAAATTCTCGGGACGTCCAGGTATTCTTGGGCCTTTGCATCTAATGCCATCGATTCGTAAAGGATTACACCCGATCGTTAATGCCTCTCTCCAATCTCACCCAAAAAGACACCAAGTGGAATTGGAGATATACAAAACAAGAAGTTTTGAACTCCTTGAGAAACGCTCTGACCTCGGCACCTGCCTTATGAGTGGCATATCCAATGGTGGATTATATCATGGCCACCGATGGACTAATCGAGCCATTGGGGCCGTTCTTCTCCAAGACAACGGCGGTGGAGAAAAACCAATCATGTACATGTCAAGAAAACTAAACGGACTGGAACTCAACAATGCAGTGTACAAAAAATAAATGCTTGCAACCGTGCACGCGTTCAAGGCATGGCGGTGCTACTTGTAATGCAGGTGATGCATCATCCGCATCGACCATCACGCCCTGAAAAATCTAAAGACCCAGCCGAGTTTGAGCTATGGACAAAATCAATGGATGGAGTTCCTTGAGTCCAACTTTGGCTAAGACATTGAGTATTGGCCTGGAGAAATATCCGTCGGACTCTCGTATTCGAAGACCAGGTAAAATGGCCGAGATCAACATGTTGCTCCTTGAACGTGACCTGTTCCTCATGAGACTGTTCATGAAAGGTTACGAGGAGTTCAGCAGGTACGATGAGACCGAGTTTTGGTTTGACGACCCTACTAGTGACTGTGATTCACTCACCATGTTGTCGTATCTCCAAAAGAGGAGTTACAATTAATGCTATTGGGGGAGTTCCACGACACCGATCCAGGTGGACACTTTGGCGAGGACAAGACGCTCAAGAGGCTGGCCAAATACTACTGGTGGGATAAGACGCAGACCGACGTAACGGCCTTCTGCAAATCGCGCGACACCTAACAGATACACAAATCTTGTTGCACGAGGCCACCTAGTCTAATTCAACCCCTTTTTCTTCTGAAAGAACCATGGGCAGACATCAACATTGACTTTGTGATGGAACTGTCTGCCACTCTCATTGGGTATGACACCATCCTTGTCATGGTTGACAGATTTTCCAAAGTGTCGCACTTCATCTGGACAAAGACCACCGGCACCACAAAAGGAACAACGTGGCTATTTCTATATCAGGTTGTACGGTCACAAGAGTACCTTGTACAATAATCAACAACATAGACGGCCACTTCACTAGCCATTTTTGTCAAGAATCGACAACATGTTACGACAGTCGGATCCAGCCATCAACAATGTTCCATCCTAAAACCGACGAACAAACCAAGCAAAGCAGCCAGACCCTCGAACAAATTCTCCAAACTTTATGAGAGCCACATGATACTGGTTGGGCGGCAGAACTGCTGATCTCTGAACTCAAATAGAACTTTGCCACTTCCACTACAACGCGTAAAATACCTTTCAAGGTGGTGTATGACAAACTTCCCGTGACGCCGGCAGGATTGCAAAGTCAGGGTAACAAACCCGCAGTTAACATTCACCACCGGGACTTCACAAGCATTTGGGAGGAAACACGGCAGACTCTCGCGAGGACGCAAACAACTATGAAGCCAACAGCCAACCGACACTCCAGCAATGACATGTTCAGTACTTGTGATCGCGTCCTCCTTAGCTCAGCGAATATCAAACTGTGCGGACAAGACTTTGTGAAGCTCAAACCCCATTGGCTGGTACCTTTTAGGATCAAGCGAATACAAATCCCAGTCTTCGCTTGACTTTGGCTTCCTGACAGCATGGCAATCCACCATGTCTTCTACATGTGCAAGCTTAGGAACTACTGGGACCCTATTCAGAACTTCCCTGCCTGAGAATTCGTACCTCCATCTCCTGTACAAGTGGACGGGGATATGGATTACGTGATTGAAGATATCCTTGGACATCAATACCATGGTAAAATGATCGAGTATTTGGTCAAGGTGCACTACAACGACACCGCGCACAATAGTGGGAGTCCTACGACAACCTACAGGACGTAGATCATCTGATTGACAGCTTCTTTCACCGTCATCGGCTTACGTTTGCTAGCGTGCCGAGACTTTGCAGCTAAAAGGGGAGAAGTGTCACGTCCCAAACATACACGAGTCCCTAAAAATTGCAAGTGGACATGTCTGTCCTCATTTTCATGGCCCAATTAGTGCAGCGGCTTCAGGATTTTTTGGCCGTTTGGCTGAGGGCATGTTGGTCAGCTATCCCGACCTCTGGTGTTCCGTTGTATACGTTTTTGACACCTTTGACCCCTTACCAGAAAGATCAACTAGAAGCTTTATGAACTATATCGATGTTTCAATATCATCTGGTCAGCTTCTTGAAGATTCTCAACTTTTGCTAAAGAAGTGTCTACTCTCAAAGCACCCTGACTTCTCGGCAAAATTTCTCAAAACCACCACTCACGGCATGACCTCGCACGTCTCGCTTGGCTCGAATGTCGATGACCCTACTTTTGCCTCATTCTTATTCTCGGCATTGCATATATGTGCTTGACTTACTAGACACTTCAAATTGTCCATTTGTCCCAAAATCGTGAATTATCTTTTAACCTGAACCTCATCCCCGTGAACCACCTACATCCGGCTCGATGTAAAAACCACGTCTTTAATGCATGCATAACTATTAAACTATCTGTTGCGTGGATTACCTAACTCAACTCCAGACCATGGAGTTTTCATGATATATACGCGACCGATTTTTCTATGCCACCACTCTCTTGGAGGTGAACGACTCCCATTCTTCGATTGAACATGTGGATGGAAATGATGTGGCCCATTGTATGTTGGAACAACTGTATGCATGGTATCGAGGTTAAAGCGTTTCTTAAAAGGCTGAAAGCTGCATGTTTCATCTCTCTCCATCTCCATTAAATGGTTTTACAAGTGAGATCAGAGGGAGTCACTGACACTCAAGTCTAACCTTTCCAAATTGATTGCAGTAAGTATAAAACCCCTAAAATACGTAGACATCCAAAGCCATGGTAGGTATTGGCTAATCAGTGAGAGCCTCCACTTTCTTTCCGTTCATGGTGAGTCGTGTGCCGCCAATTATGTGGCTCAAATTGTTAAGTAGGAGGTAACCAAAGCCTAACTTTGAAGGATTTGGCAAATATTCTTTATATTCAAAATCTAGAGATTGTTTTCTATGTGTATGTCATGCTCCACCGGCATGCACATGTACACCATGATGTCATCAAGATAGGTGATGACAAAATCATTGAGTGTTGGTCAGAAAGTATTGATCATGGCTGCCAAAAACACCACAGAGATGGAAATGAATATAAGATTGTGTCGTGAATCCAAACTATAAGTATTCTATGCATGATTCCATTTTTAAAATATCCTTATCAGACATGTAAATCCTTTTGTAACTGTAGGAAAAGGCATCAATAGACCAAAAAGGGAGGAATTCATAGAGAAAAGTGAGGAGTGAAGAATTGGCAAAGGATAAGAGTAGACGGCAAGGCTCCTGACCTTTAAAAGAACGCTCTGTGGACCGATTGTCCATCTGAGTGGCATATAATGTCATAGATGAGGATACTTGAGATTCCAAATTTTGACGAGGGATACAAGGAAAACCGATGGCGATGTTGCTGTGAGTGAAACCGAGGGGTTGTAGAAGTCGCAAACCGGTACCGGCACTACTGGATGGAGGAGCTTCTCGTTGCATTGTAAGCAGCGACATGGTAGGTGAGCTGGGTTTGTAGACTGAACTGGGAGTGTTTTCTGATCCATTGACTTCCGCAAACCACTTTGACTACTAATCGGAGATCTGCACGATGTAACGGTCTGGAGAAATTATCTAAGGAGCATCGACAAAATCATCATTGGATGAGCTTTCCTGCACCGGCACAATCCATAGATTGATTGGAGTAGTGAAAGGTCTATGTCAACAAATCTAACAGAAAAACAAATCTGCTTCTGGTCGAGCAACCCACGATGCAACGGCGGTTATGGGAAGCAACATAGGTAGAAACAACACAGGAAGTTGTGGCACCCAAAAAGTGCCATCTGATATCTTTGGACATGGCCAATAGGATTTGACGTACGGAGCTGAAGCGTGTATAGTCCACGTGGCGACAAGAGACGCATAAGAAATCGCAGTTGTCAAGGCAATGCCGTCTCCCTCGACACTTGAGAAGTTATAGCACTACCGGAGGAGTTTGCAATACTCGGTAAGGAGTTGGAAGGGGTTTTCTCTGACAAACTATTCTCAGAGCTACCTTTGCAATGAAACATCGACCACCAAATAGACCTAAAACTTGACAATAGACGGAAGTTGAGGGGGCCCTATTGGATGAGTGATCATGAACTGACCAAACTCAAGAAGCAATTGGAAGATATGCTCGGTCAGGTGTTCATCAGACATTCCATGTCACCATATGCAACGCCTCTACTTTTGGTGAAAAACAATTGGATAAATGCGAATGAGAATGGAATATTGGGCGTTAAATGGCATCACCATCAAGAACTACTATCCTCTTCTACAAGTAGACTAACTTTTTGACCCACTTTGGGTGGCCCAAAATTTCAACAAAATCCACCTACACAATGGCTATCGTCAAATCCGCATATTTGATGAGGAAGTTGAGAAGAGAATGTTTTGTACCAAATAGAGACACTTCAAGTTCATGGTCGTCTCGTTTGGACTCACAAAAACTCCTGCAATATTCATGGCAGTGATGAAGAACATATCCCGTCCGTGCCTTGACGACTCTGTCGTTGTGTACCTCGACGACATCTTAGTGTACAGTCACACCCTCGAGGATCACAATGGACATCTCCACAAATTTCTTGATGTGTTACAAAGAGAAAAGTTTTAGAAAAATCTCAAAGTATGACTTTGGTCTCTCTTTGATTGAGTTTTGGGCCACATCATTGGCGGTAGACGGATCACCATGGACGCAACAAAGGTGGAGGCAATCACTGATTGGAAAATTTCCACAAATATTTGGGATGTCCAAGTACTTTTGGACGTCTAAAACTACTACGGTTGATTTGTAAAAGACTACGCTCAATAGTCAGTGCCTCTCGCTGGTCTAAGTTAAAATACCACCGAGTGGAATTGGGAGGACAACAAACAAGAAGCGTTCAACTCTTCAAGAAACACTCTGAGTTCCACCTAACCTTATAATTGGTAGATCCAACGGTAAATCACATCATGGCCACCAATACGTCACATCAAGCCATCAAAGCAATTCTCTTGTGAGACAACGGGGTGGAGAGCAACCGATCACATAGACTTCAAGAAAACTACGCAGGCCAGAGCTCAATTGCGTCGTACACAAAAGAAATGCTCGCAGTTGTACACGCATTCAAGACATGGTGATGCTACTTGGAATTTTGATGATGCATCATTTGCACCGACCATCATGCCCCGAAACATCTCAAGAATTAACCAAATCTCAATAAACTCAATGGATGGAGCTCCTTGAGTCCAACTTCGACTATGACATCGAGTATCAATGTGGAAAAACCAATCTGGCGGATGCTCCAAGTCGGTGACCAGACTTGATGATTGAGATCAATGTATTGTTTGTCGAACAAGACGAATAAATTGTGATGCTGTTTGTGAGGGGTTACGAGGTGTTAGGCGGGTATGATAAAACCAAGTTCTGGTTTGACGACCCCATTGGCAATGGTGATCCACTCGCCAATTGGTCGATGGGAAGCTGAGGAGAATGCTATTGGAGGAATGACATGATACCGGTCCAGGTGGACACTTTGGTGAGGACAAGATGCTCGAGAAGTTGGTGGAATACTACTGGTTGGAAAGGATGTAGACGGACGTGTCGGCTTTCTACATATCGTGAGACACATGATAGAGTTCAAATTCTCAACGCACAAGGCCACCCGGTGTACTCCAATCCCTACTAGGTCCGATGGAGCCATGGGTCAACATCAACATGGATGTCGTGACAGGATTTCCTGCCACTTCCGACGGCTACAACGCCATCCTCATCGTGATGGAGGGGTTTTCTAAAATGCTGCACTTCATCCTGAGTGCAACCACCGTAATTGTAGAGGGGACAGTGGGTCTATTTCCAAACTATATTTTCTGGTTGCACGTCATGCCACATACCATCGTTAGCGATAGAGATGGCCACTTCAATGGCCATTTTTGGCGCGAATCAATGACGCGGTGCGACAGTCAGTTCCATCCTCAACTTGACGAGCAGAAGGAGAAAATGAAACATCAACAGTTTTTTTTTCATATTATGCAAGCCGTATGGCACCGACAAGGGACCACCAAACTCGCATACAACTCCACCACTTCCAGTACAATGGGTAAAATTCCGTTTGAAGTGGTCTACGGTAAAATTCCCGCCACACCAGCAAGGTTACAGTGTCGGAGTAACATTGTAACGATGGATATCCACAACAGGGACTCCCAAAGGGCAAGGCTCAAGCATGGCTAGTCTACGTGGAGGCAAGGGAAATGGGAGAAATTGTAGCTACCAAAAGGACGACGCCAGCCTCGACACCTGAGAAATTCAAATTGGTACAAGAGGAGTTTGCATCACACATCAAGGAGTTTGAAGGGATTTTTCTCCACGAACTACCCCGAGAAATACCTCTACAACGAGAGATTGACCATTGGATAGACCTGAAGCCAAGCATCAGACCGACGGTGAAGGGAACACATTGGATGAGCGATCACAAGCTCACCAAACTCAAGAAGCAACTAGATGAGGTGCTTGGCTAGGGGTTCATGAGATCCTCCACGTTGCCATGTATAGCATTTGTACTTCTTGTGAAGAAGATAACATGAGAGTTACGTATGTGCATGGACTACCGAGCATTGTATGAAACCACTCACGATAACCACTACCCTCTTCCACGAGGTGAAGAACGTTTTGACCAAGAATGTGGGATCAAAATGTAAAAAAAAAAAAAATGACCTACACAACAGTATTTTCGTATCCGTGTATTTGTTAAGGACATAAAAAGATGACATCTTGTACCAGATAGGGGCACATCGAGTTCATTGTTCTTTCATTCGGAATCACGGACACCTCCAAAACATTTACGGTGGCGATGGACAACATATTTTGCCTATACCTTGATGACTCTTTTATCATGTACCTTGATGACATTGTGTTGTACAACTGCTCTGCGAATGACCACAATTGACATCTTTGAAATGTTCTCAAGATTTTCCAAGGGGGAGATTTTTTGGAAAGCTCTAATTGTGCACCTTTTGTCGCCGTTTGATCGAGTTTTTGAGCCACATCATCCGCGGCGGACAAATCACCATTGACCCAAGAAAGGTAGAGGTGGTTGCTGATTGACCGACACCTACAAAGTTTTAGGACATCCATTCATTTTTAGGCTTCTGTAACTACTACTGTTGATTGATAAAGGACTACACTTGCGTGTAAGCACCTCTCTTGCATCTCAATGAAAAACCACTAAGTGGAATCGGGGGGACAAGGAGTAAGACACGTTCAACTCTTTGAGAAATGCTCTGACCTCGATGCCAGCCTTAGTATCAATAGATCCAACAGTGGACTACGTTATGGCTACCAAATCAGCCGACCGAGCCATTGAAACTGTTTTCCTCCAAGATAACGACGGCGGAGAATGACCGTTTGTATATATTTCAAGAAAACTACGCGGGCTGGAACTCGACTACGCGGTACACGAGAAAGAAATGCCCACAGTTGTGCACATGTTCAAAACATGGTGGTGCTACCTGGAATGCCAATGACATGGTGGACTACTTAATGGCTATTAAAGTAGCCGATCGAGCCATCGTGCACTTAAATGTCTGAGCTGTTGAAAAACTTGATGGATGGAGCTACTTGAGTCCAAGTTCGATTACAAGATCGAGTACCTATGTGGAAAAACTAATATGTCGGATGCTTGAAGTCGGTGACCAGATTTAATGGCCAAGATCAACACGTTGCTTGTCAGATGAGACCCGTATCATGCGAGGCTAATTGCAGGGTACAACGAGTTCAGTGTGTATGACAGGACCAAATTCTGGTTGAACGACCCATACTGGCCACGACGATTCACACGCTAGGTTTTTGTTCCACTGAACAAGAGCTATGGGAGGAATGCCACGACACCGGTCTAAGTGGACATTTTGGTGAGGACAAGACGGTACAGAAGCTGGCAAAACACTTTTGGTGGGAGAAGATGCAAAATTACGTGTCGGCCTTCTACAAATCGTGTGACATCTCTTAGAGACAAATATCTCAACGCACGAGGCCACCGGGTCTACTCCAATCCTAACATATTCAGACAAAACCGTGGGCCAACATTAGAATGGAATTTGTATCGGGATTATCCGCCACTCCCGAGGGGTATGACAGCATCAACATCGTGGTGGAAAGATTTTCTAGATGTCGCACTTCATCCCGATGATGACTACAGTCACCACAAAAGGAAAATCATGCCTGTTTCTAAATCAGATCGTACGACTACACGGCGTGCCACAGACCATCATCAATAAACACAGACGGCCACTCCACTAGTCATTTTTTACGCAAACTAATGGCACGTTATGGCATTTGGATCTAGTTATTGGCTGCATTCCACCCTCAAACTGACAGGAAAATAGAGCTTACCAAAGAGACGCACGAACAACTTCTGCACACACTATGCAAGTCGCATGTCACCGATTAGGTAGCCAAATTGCCGATCGCCAAACTCGCATATACGTTCTCCACTTTTACCGCAACCAATCAAATTCCTTTTGATGTGGTGTACAATAAAATTCACACATCGGCTGGATTACAGAGTTAGAGCAATGTTCCTGCGATTGACATGCACCATAGGGACTTTGCAAACGTTTGGGAGGAAACAAGCTAGACCCTTGCAAAGACACAAGAAGTAATGAAGTGAGCAGCCGATCGACATCGTAGCAATGACATGTCCAGCACGGGCGATCACGCCATCCTCAACTCAGCAAGCACCAAGCTCTATGGACAAGACTTTGCAAAGCTCAAACCTCAATGCTTGGAACCGTTTGAGATCGAGTAAATGCAAACAATTTTTTTTGCTCTATTTTGCCTACCTAAAATCATGGCGACTCATCCTGTCTTCCAAATCAGCAAGCTGAAGCACTACTTGGATGCAATACAAACTTCCATGGCAAAGACGCCGCACCCCCATATATTGGGCAAGTGGAAGAGGATACGGAGTATGTGATTGAAGACATCCTCGAACATTGACACCGTGGAAAGATGACCAAATGTCTGGGTAAGTGGCATGACTACGGCATTGTGCACAGCAAATGAGATCCCTACGAGAACCTCCAAGACATCGATCACCTCATTGATGGCTACTACTGTTGTCATCGGCCTACGTGTACTAACACATCGGGATGTTATGAATAGAAGGGACGGGAGTGTTACGTCCATGACATACACGATTCCCCAAACTCCGAAAGTGGGGATTTTTGTTATTGCATTCATGGGGCATTGTACGTAGGCCTCTAGATTTTTGTGCTGTTTGGTCGAGGGCATTTTGGCCACCTACCATGACCTCTTGTGTTTCTTTCAAGAAGTTTCTGACAACTTATACCACCTACAAGAAGAGTCAAATGAAGTATCACAAACTATTCCGATGTTTTGATGTTGTTTGGCTTGCTTTCAACAGCACTATATATCTACACAACTACACCTCGTTATTTTCAAAGACCCGTGACTCCTTGGCATAGCTTTTGGAAGCAACCATTCACGACACAACTTCCTCTGCCTCTCTCAGCTCGAGCACTCAAGACCCAACATATGCCTCCTTCTCATTCTCGGCATGCTATATATGTGCTTGAATCACTCGACATTTATCATCAAAGTATACTAGCTTCTTAACACAGAATATCTAGTTATCCCAAATCCTCGCATCGTCTTTTGTACCATGCCTCATCCATATGAACCACTTACGTTATGCCTGGCATAACGACCTTGATATCCTCAAAGCCCCTTGACGTCTCGGCGGAGCTTCTCGAAGCAGTCAGCAACGACTAGACCTTTTATGCGTCCTTCAACTCAAGCGTCGAGGACCCAACAGATGCCTTATTCTCATTATTGGTACAGTGTATATGTGCTCGACCTATTCGACACTTGCCATCAAAGTGCACTTACTGCTTCATACGATTCATCAATTTTCTTCAAATCCTTGAATCATCTTTTGTCTTGAACCAGATTCCTCTGAACCACCCACATTTTTCTGTACATAACTGGCATACCAAACATCAAAGTTTCATCGTGTGGATATAGGGATCTTAAAGAAGGGTACGTGGACAGGATGAAACTACCAAAGGTGCCTGTTTTGGTACCACCTTTGATGCGATGTCACTATCGCATTTTGTGGTTGATCCCCGATGTTGTATTGCGTCCTTATAAAGCGCAAGTATCAATTCCTGTAGTGCTCTTCCATCGGATGCCTATCTCAGAAATATTCATAACAACGTTGGCAGCAACTTCATGCAGTGATAGTTTGTTTTCAAAGAATGTCAAGGAAAATAGACGGAAATTATTCCTTTAGGTCAGTAACACTACTTATATGATTGGTACATTCTTACGAGTGATTGTTTAATTATTGATCAAATCAAAACTTCCAATCTGACAAACCACAAGTAATCTGGTTGGTTACTAAACGGGAGCAGTTGTCGATTGCTGTTTCCTCATATTTCAGGGCTATTTTGATCTAACCTATTTTGTCGAGCCGAATTCTATGGTAGGATTGTGTAGCCTTGCGAACTATGTCTATTTATCTAACGATTATCTATTTACTTCCCTCTGCTCCTCGATCGGGATATCTGGTTGGTGAGGATTACATGGTGGATCTCGATGTCGATGCTGTTAGACCGCAGTATTTACTAGACATGAGAACGCGTCAAGGACATCTCATAATTATGCGGTGACGGAACAGGCACCTGTTCTCACAGCGATTTTACCTCGTCACTCGGCGTCATTATGTTTCACAAATGAAGCAGCCCGGAAATGTTTTCCCCTATGGACACGGCAGCTTCATATAGAATTCCATGGTCTCCTTCACATTGCTTCGTAGCAAATCTGCCACGTCTTTGCACGTGTTCAAGTTCCAGATGGAAGTGACTGCATGGGTTGCTACGAGTGGGCCTTCACAACGAGACGTGTAGCCAGTGCTGAAAGCGAGAGAAAGCAACGGTCTCAGCGAAGGCACTCTTCTTGTGTTTTTTGCGTGTCCGACAGCAACAAAAGTCTGTTTTGTCAGGTTGTTACCCATGCAAACGAGGGTGCGATCAACGACGTCTAGGGAGTTGCTATGACTTGCTACAACTTTGAGGCCGTAGCAATCCCTAGCAACTTCGAGTTACTTCACCCAAAGATTTGCTTTTTACGAGTTAAAAAAGGAAAGCAAAAAGAAAAGCTAGGCAGCAGGTGGGGGCAGCAACGTTGTTGATTCAACGTGCGGGCTTCCACGCTTATTGCTTAAGTCTGCTACCCCCTCAGTCTGCTGCTCTAGAATCTAAGTCTGGATGCTCTGGGTTTGTTACTTAGAAATGCGTGCGCCAGTGTTAGCGCCAGAAAGCAGCTGAAAACTGAAAGTGACTCATTAGGAATGAAGAATGAACAACAATGGGAGATCCCTCCAAGTTCTAGCTCCCCCCCCGCTCTATAGAGCTTGTCACCCAGCTAACCAGCCAATCAGAAAATAGACCTAGACCTATTTTCTGGCAGGCAGGGTTTCCTCGGTGAGCCCTGCCAGACGGTGGACAGCCCAAAACCCCGGTGTCGTCCGTTTTGCCTGAAAACTGGACCATACCAAAATACCGACACTGCGAACGTAGTTGTGTGGTCAGAAACAGGTAGAAAAATAGTAGCAAAGAGTTATGGCTGCCCGAACTCAGGCAGTGCCTACGATGGTCCACGATACCAAACAGTGCCACGCAACATAAGACATGGACCCTAGGCAGAGCGTGACACTGCAGACGCAATGGTACAGTGAGATCCAGCGCTAGACGCATGCAGACAGCATCTGCGGTGGTAGTGACCGGCGACGGGCCGACTGCCGAGAAGGCATGTCGATGGAGCTGAGCACGTTGCCGGAGGGAGGAGGCTCCAGCGAACTGCGAATAGGCCTCAGCATGCATTGGATCCATCGGACGACACTCCAGCAGCGTCAAGTCTCGTCGTCAGTCATCTGTACGCCGATATACACAAGCCGGGAGGACACAACAGAGCACAATGAGAGATGCGTAAAAAACCCACACTCCCCCATGACTCACAGGCATAGTGCACATGGACGGGCAGAGACATAGGCAATACAAAGACTCCCCTGGGGTACGCTGAAACGCTAGCAGGGACAAAGAGGGCCACTCACGGACGCACGCCTACCAAACTCATAGCTTTCTTGAATGAGTCGTGCTTCAGTGCCTTGGTCAAGAAGTCAGCCAGCTGCCTAGCTATCTCAACCCACACAATGTTGATTCTGCCATCAGGCAACAACGAACGCACATAGTGATACTCAACGTTGATGTGCTTTGTGCGTGTGTGATGCACGACGTCATTGTCGGTGATGGCCATGGCACTCTCATTGTCACAATGCAAGATGATGGATGCGACGGACTGATGCAACTCGGACAACAGACGACTCAACCACACACTCTCACATGTGCCTGAGCCAAGGGCCACGTACTCAGCCTCAGCAGTGCTGCATGAAATACACCCATGCTTGCCACTGTGCCAGGACATAGCCGTTTCCCCGATCAGAAAGATCTTGCCTATGCGACTGTTACCGTCCGGACTTCCAGCCCATTCACTATCGGTGTAGCCTACCATGACAACAAATGGCTGGCGGTAGAAAATGAGACCTCGCCGAGGAGTCAAGACGACATAGCGCAATACTCGGATTATGTCCTCAAAGTGGAGGTGACACAACTCCTGAGAAAACTAAGCCAGGAGGTTGATGGCGAACGTGATGTCTGGATGAGTCATTATTGCTAGGAACATTAGTGACCCGATGACTCGCAGATACGTGGTCACGTCAACTGGCTCCCCTACAACGGTTGGGTCAGGACTCTTGAGCTTCACCTAACCATTAGGTGACATGGATGAAGATGCGCTCGGCACGAGGGGCAGGTCCTCAGCAAAGTGAGTGGACAAGGTCTGCACACAATGGACGTGGCAAAGGCGGCGATGCAAGAGGCAGGTGTGCTGTGGATATAGCATGCTGGTGACAAAAACATGGCCTGTGGAGGCCGACGGGGAGGGGACGGAAGGATAGGAGGACATGCAAGGGACGTGCCACAAGTTGCCGTGGACGGTGGCGTGAAGAACGACAAGACCGGACGGACGCAACGACATAGTGTCAACACCACGCGAATGCACAACATCCATGCTCATGTAGTCAATGGCAGAAATGGACAGGAGGCTGAGCTCAAGACCTGGGACAAAGAGGACATCAGTCACGAAGACATCACCGATAGGACCACGAAAATGAATGATGCCAACGTCGCATACAGGTAACACCTGTCTGTAGCCTGTTCGGACACCGGATACATCGCCAACGACACCTATCATACTAAAGGCCTCACAAGAGGCCGTCATGTGATGCGTGGCCCCGGAGTCGATCCAGGTCTCGGCGGGATCTTGGACCAGAGTCGTCAGATCCCTAACAGTCACGTGGCAGCAAGCAAGAGGCACGGACGTGGTGGAGGAGGGCGCGGACCGAGACTTCCAATCATCAAGCCACGTGATGTCGTCACGGAGGGGGACAAAGGAGGCCACGGAAGTCGGTGAGACAGACAAGGAAGCAAGACACGACCACAGATCAAGCTCAATCATGCAGAGCAAGGGGGACAAGTAAGAGGTGACGTAACTCGAACTTCCCTGGTGGGGAGGATGAGGCAGGCCAAGCTAGAGCGCAATGAACTGCTCCAACTGACGCTCACGCATGGATGGCCCGGGAGTGTAGACTGAGTGCGGAGTGACAGTACCTGAGCCTAGATAGGACAAGGACTACACCGATGAAGGGAACGGAGCCATCGACGACTGCGGATGATGCTGTTGCCAAGCAGGCGTCAGCGAGACTGGAGTGGCTGTCAGAGGAGTGGAGCTGCTGGATGCGGTTGAGGCGTCAGGGCCGGTAACAGCTACGACGGCAAAAGTGAGACGGCACTCCCACTGGCGACGCATGGTGGCGATGACGCGCACCTCGTCCGCCGGGAGCAGGCACGTGTACCACACGTGTCCTGGCTAGCCACAGTTGTGGCACACCAAGCCACCATCGCTGGACCCAGTCGACTACTGCTCCTGTTGCTACTATTGACCCTTGCCCTTCTTGCTCTGGTGCTTCTTCTTCCCCGGCAACCAGGAGCTGGTAGAGGTAGATGCTGCGGGAGAAGTGACGGCCACAAAAGTGACAGCAGGGGAGGCGAGGGCCTCTATACGCTGGAGGTGGGACACTAGACGAGCTTCCTCAATCCTGAGGAAGAGCTTGTATGTCCACGGCATGAGGGTACCCTGGGCCGCCATGGTGGAGAGGATATCCTGGGAGTATTGAACAAAGATATCCGCGTACGCGTCGATGGCACTGCGCTTGATGGTGACGAGCGTGGAGCAGAGGTGCCTAGGCGACGGAGGATGTCCTCAGCCCACTCCCAGTAAGCGGTCACTGTCTCGGTCTCCCTCATGTGCAGGGAGTTGAACTCTCACAGCAGACAGCTGGTCTTTGCCTTGCTGGATAGGCGATGGGGACGAGTGAGGACGTGCCATGCAACTGCAGGGTCTGGGGTCCCGCCAGCGGTGAAGTCACCGAGAAAGGGCTCTAGGGCTAGGCGAGAAGCCGGAGGAGCGACGGAGACGAGGGCGTGTACAGCGCCACCAACGTCGTACAACTGGTCGACCTAGGTAGAATTGTACGGAAGGTTGTAGTATGCCCACAAGCCCTTGCCCTGCACCCAAATGCGCAAGCTGAGCTCCTAGCTCCAGAACTTCTCGCCGGCCTAAAGCGGCTGGGGCGACGTCTCAAAGTCCTTTTGCCTACGGCCGGCGCCCAGAGTGGGGCCAAGGACGGAGGTCGTTTTCTGCCGTTGGCGTTGAGTCTACTGCTACTCCAGGTAATGTGTGGCAGCGGACACAACAGGGCTTGCATGTCCAAGAGGAATGAAAGGCGGGCCACTGGTATGGGTCAGTGAGGCCAGTGGTTGCAGTGTCGCAAGCTATTGCGTCAAGGCGGCGAGCTGTTGCTGAATGGCGGCCAGAGGGTAGGAGGCGCCGGTGACGAAGCCTGTTGACTGCTGCTGTTGCTGCTACTACTGTTGTTGTTGTTGTTGCTGCTACTACTACTGTTGCTACTGCTACAACTTCTGCTACTCCTGTAGCTGCTGCAAGAAAGGGAGACCGGGGGTCCCCCCAACATAGGAGGACCCCTCCCCACTGGGGTTGTTAGCCATGGTGGATTTGGAGGCCCCTTTGTTTTTTTTTGTGTGCTGCCGATGTCAGCAGTGATGTCAGCCTAGAACGGCTAACGTCAGCAGCTAGTGCCACGTTATTTACAGGGCTGTTGCTGTAGAGTTTCTCCTCCCCTCTTCTTCCCTTTTATTTATGTTGATGAAATCACCTATAACGTCAGTAGTGACGTCAGTGGATGACTGCTTACTTTAGCAGCGATCGATGCTGGGGCCGCTGCTACGCCACTACAGCGGCTGTTGTTGCTGCTATTGCTACCACTACTACTACCGCTACCATAGCTGTTGCTGCTGCTACAACTGTTACTGATGTTGCTGCTGCTACGGCTGCTATTGCAGTAACAACTAATGTTGCTACTGTTGCTGCTACGTGCTGCTGTGGCTGCTACAGTGGCTATGGCGGCTGCTGCAGCCACGGAAAGGTTGCTGGTGGGGTGGGGGATTTATTTTTTTCTTTCTCCTTTTTTGTCTGTCACAGCAAGCTTCGCTGCTCGCTGTGGGCAGCGGGCTATGAGCAGCGAGCTCACATCTTGCTGCCGGCAGTCCACTGCTCGCTGCGAGCAGCGGGCTCGCTGTTTGCACCCTGTTGCTCGTGACGAGCTACGGGCTGTGAGCAGCAACAGCCGCTGCTGGCTGCTACCGGTTGCTACTGGCTGCTGCTCCTACTGCCGCCGGTTGTTGCTGCTGCTTGCTGTTGTGGCTGGTGTAGCCTACTGTTGCTGTTGCTTGCTACTGCTGTTGCGGCTCGGTGTCGTTGCTGCTGCTGCTGCGATGTAGCGGGAGGGCCGGTTCGGCCCTCCCTCCTCGCTAAAGCGAGGGGTGGTTGCGCACCACCCCTCGCGTCAGCGAGGGCTGGCTGGTGGCCAGCAATTTGCTGGCCGTCGGCCAGCTCGCTGCCGGCCGGCTGGACGGCCGGCGGCCGGCCAAGCGACC
>SZWC01001819.1:40598-53378 GCA_023375785.1 Penium margaritaceum | reverse complement strand
CCAACAAGGGCAAGGTGGTGACGTTCTCACCACACGTCCTCGGCGGACTCCAAGTTTTGGGAGCCGCCGCCGCGAGCACGGTTGCCAACCCAAAGGCAACCGTACCGCCTAAGGCAACCGTGCCGCCTAAGGCAACCGTACCGCCTAAGGCAACCGTGCCGCCTAAGGCAACCGACGCCAACCTCGGCGACACCGAGAAGCGTGCGGAGGCTGCAAAGGTGCTCGACGAGCATGTCGATGCGCACATGGGCGACCCCCATGCGACGGACGACGCGATGGAGGAGGATCTTCCGGAGGAGGACCCTGACAAACAGCACGACGCCGACGATGGCGAAGGCGATGAGGATCGCGACCATCGCCATCGTTGTGCGGCGAACTCGAGCCGATTGCTCAAGAAGGAAAAGGCGCCCGCTGCATCGCTTGAAGCTATCGACGGCAGCAAGACTGCCAAGAGCAGCAAGGGTACTGAAAGCAGTGACACGGGAAGCTCCCGCGAGAACGAGCCAGACGACGACGCCGCAAAGGCAATTCGCAATGGCCGTAGTAGGCTTGCGGAGTTTGCTGTTGAGGCGGCAGGCCGACTGAAGATCACCACCGACGGTGGAGATACGGCACCACTCGGAGGAATGGGGGCGGACCCCCCTTCCTACGATGTGGCCGCAATGGGGCAGGGCAGCGCCCACTCGAGCGTCGTCGCCGATGATAGTCTCCTCCGAAAGGGTGGGACTCCTTGGAGGCATGTACGCGAACCGTACCCTCTTGCAGTGGGTAAGGGTGCACAGACAATACGAGGCCCTGGAGGCCATCGCCGATGCTCTGACGACATCAGAGCTCAAGTTCGCGTTCGCCAACCTGCTGGCCCACGTCGGGCAGAGCATCACGGACCTTGACCGTGATCGCCAGCTGCAGCGCCTGGCCGCCCATGAGGCAAGCCGTCGATGCAACGACCTCGACAAGGCATTGCAGAGCGTGACCTAGGTGCGGATGCAGCAACAAGCGCAGCGTGCTGCATCTGCGGATGCCACTGCCGGTGGCAGCGACGACTTGCCTACCTCGACGACTTCGGGGTCGGTCATGAACACGTCCTTCCTCCACGGTGTGGAGATCTTTCGGAAGGGCGTGAAGCTGACCGACTGGCTGAACCGCATGGAGCACATTCTACATGTCCACAACGCTCGACTCAGCCAGTGGGGCGACCTTGCCATGACGCAGCTTGAAGACAAACTCTTCAAGTACGTGGTCAAGGAGTGGACTACGCAGCAACCGCACCTCGAGTGGCAGCCCATGCCGTGGGAGGCTTTCTGCGCAATCATGCGCAAGAAGTGCACCCAACGTGAGGAGGCGTAGCGTGCCTTCCACAAGATCAAGGACTTCAGGCAGCTGGGCAGCTCGCTCGAAGCCTACTTGAGCGAGTTCACCGCACTCGTGGAGGAAGCCGAAAGCTTCACCGAGGGCGATGGGACTCAGACGTTCAAGTACCCGGAGTGCATACTGCTGGAGTACTTGCGTGATGGTCTCGCCAGCGAGAAGCTGAAGGACAAGACCACCACGACAGCCTCTGGCCAAGCTTGGACAAGCTGGAGGGCGTTGCGCGACTACATGAGCGAAGTGTATTCGGCGAACCCGAAACACTACTCTGATGCACGGCCGAACGTGCGTGCACAGCAAGGTCGCGACATGCGTGTGGACGCTGCAGGTGCTGGTGGGTCAGATGGACAGCGAGGCGGGGCCAAGGGCAAGCAGCCTACAGACCCTCCAGCCAAGAAGGCTGGTGGACACAAGGGTCCCAACAACAAGCGCAGCCGCGAGAATGACGAGCTGCAGGCGGCGCGTGAGCGTTGCAACGGAGCCATCCGCGAAGGGCTCTGCCACAACTGCATGCAGCCTGGCCACTTTAGGGCTCAGTGCCCTGAGGCTGCTGGTGGTGGACAAGAGGCCGCGGCGCTAGCTGCAGCAGTAGCACCTCGTGGGGATGGTGCAGGACGAGGCCGCGGACAAGGCCGTGGACAGGGTCGCGGTCGCGGCAATGGGCCCGGCCTCCGTGGGGCGGGTTTTCCCCACCCCTGAGTGACGTCAGTGGGGACCACTCAGGGGTTAAACTGGATCACGAGTGTGAGTTCATGTTTTCAGATGAGGATGTTAAACAATTTGAGTTTCTGACGAGTTCAAATTTCTCTGTTGTTTTCTCCCCTCTCATTGAACCTCATTCTGTACTTGCTGATCGACATTACCCACTACATCTTGCATCACCAGACGAGATGCATGACCAAACCTCCTTAGTGGTGGCGACACCAACCACGGTGCAAGAGTTGTGTAACACAGTGATTGAAGCAAACACCCTCAAAGCGATGAGCTCAATCACATTCACAGTACCTTTAGTCGACGATTTTGACCCAGTAAAATTTAAAGACCGGAAGGTGCTAGCCGAATTTACACGTGCCCACAAGATGTGGACTCGAGTGGGTGAATCATGGGAGTTGCGACGCCCATCGTACAGATTCCATGTTTATCACAAACTCAGCTTACCGTTGTCGAGTCTGTTCACTCGAAAGAGTGGAGGTAACATGACGATGCAGTTCAAAGGACACCTAGCTGGTGCTCCCGTGAACGTACTTGTTGACACTGGAGGGGACGACTCTTTTGTTAGCCTTGGCTTTACCCGCCAGGTTGGCCTGAAGTACGAGCCATCGAATGGCGCAGTTGTTGTCGGTGAGAACCGTACGGTACCCGTGATCGGTACTTGTAAAGCAAAAATTTGTATTCAAGGGTACACACAGAGTGTCACGTTGAAGGTACTCAACCTTCTTGACCCGTTTGATGTGGTGCTAGGCGATCCCTGGTTCCGTGACAACAAGGCTCTAATGTGCTTTGAATCAAAGCATTTGATCCTCCAAAAAGGACAACGCCGCTTTACGTTGATTCCGAGTACGGAATTATCACCGACCCGACTCAAAGTCCATACCAGCTTGTCTACAATGCAGGTCAAGAGACGTATTCGACAAGGTTGTCGATACTTCTTGGCTCAGCTGCAGAAAGTGGAGGACGACGTGACGGAAGACACGCCACAAGAGATCAGATCTCTATTGGTGGAGTTCTCGGATGTATTCCAAGACCCACCGGCTGGGCTTCCACCAGAAAGACACATGGGCCACACGATTCCGCTGCAACCGGAGGCGACTCCTCCGTTCAGACCCATGTATCGCCTTAGCCTAGCAGAAAGGCGAGAGGCCGAATGCCAAATCAAAGAGTACCTTGCAAAAGGGTGGATCGAGCCCAGTAGCTCACCGTACGGTGCGCCGATCCTTTTTGTGAACAAGAAGGACGGTGGTTTACGCATGTGCGTGGATTACCGAGCGTTGAACAAGCTGACGGTGAAAAATTGATTCCCCTTATCGCGGATTGAGGACCTTTTTGACCAACTCCAAGGCGCAAAAGTATTGTCGTCCTTGGATTTGTCTCAAGGGTACCATCAAATCCGCATCACGGAAGATGATGTGCCCAAAACCGCGTTTCGAACGCACATGGGACACTATCAGTTCCGAGTGTTATGCTTCGGGCTTACAAATGCTCCGGCAACCTTCCAAGGAGAAATGAACCAAATGTTCGCCAAGCAACTCGGACAGTTTGTCTTGGTTTACCTGGATGACATCCTGGTTTTCTCGAAATCAATGGAAGAGCACATAGAACATCTGCGCGAAGTTCTCGCAATCCTTCGGGAACAGAAGTTCTATGCAAAAGTGAGCAAGTGCAAGTTTGCACAAGATGAGCTCGAATACCTTGGACACATCGTCGGCAAGGACGGCATCCGTGTCGACCCACGAAAAGTCCAAGCCGTTGTGGACTGGCCACGCCCTGAAAATGTTGGGCAGATTCGGTCTTTCCTCGGCCTTGCAAACTACTTTCGACGGTTTATGCAAGGGTATTTGACCCTGGTAGCACCGCTAACCAGGCTCACGCAAAAAGACGTGCGTTGGGAATGGACATCTGAATCCGAGAACGCTTTTCTCAATGTCAAAGAGCTTCTCTCCACGGCGCCCGTCCTAGCTCTTCCGGATCCATCGCAACCATCGGAGGTTCGATGTGATACGTCGGGCGTACGACTTAGAGCAGTCCTCATGCAGAACGGTCACCCAGTTGCGTATGAGAGCCGGATGCTCATCCCCGCGGAAACGTGGTACACGACTGGGAATCAAGAGCTCCTTGCGGTAGTACACGCTTTCAAGATGTGGCGTTGCTACCTCGAGGGTGCTGAAGGGGGTGTGACGGTCGTGACCGACCATAATCCATTGGTGTTTTTCCAAACGCAACCGAACCTGTCAAGACGACAGGGGCGTTGGAGCGAAGACCTGAGTCGATTCTCGTTCACATGGGAATATCGGCCAGGACGCATCAATGTGGCCGATCCACTAAGCCGATAGCCTGTGGAAATTAAAGCAACCACCGTAGTCAGTGGGTGTTTTGTGGCCATTGCAACAGCAATCGTACAACCACCAGACCCCCCTGCACCTCTGCGGCAACCACCACGAGAGATTATCCATTACAACGGTTTTGTAAATAGGATCCGAATGTGATACTGTGTGGATTCTTGGTTTCAAGACACTCGAAATCTGGACAAGCACGGCTTGGTGGAGGCCGCAGGAATCTTCTGGCACGGAGAACAAGTTGTTGTGCAAAACTTGGGAGACCTTCGAGCAAAGGTTATCTCCCAGTTCCACGACCCGCCGGTTGCAGGTCACGTGGGACCCCGAAAGACCGGACAGGCACTCTCAAACCACTATTGGTGGCCAGGGTGGAGTGTCGATGTCCGTAAGTATTGCATGACATGCGACCCATGTCTTCGGAATAAGGCTAGTAACAAGAAGCCTACTGGACTCCTCCAGCAGCTTCCCATTCCTGGGACTCCATGGGAGTGCGTCAGCATGGACTTCATTACTGATCTTTCGGACACGGCCCGTGGCCACGATGCAATACTATTGGTTGTGGATCTTTTGAAGAAGATGACACATTTCATTCCTACAACCACTGACGTGAACGCAGAGGAGACCGCTCGTCTCTTCTTTGAGGGTGTCGTAAAGTACCACGGCTTGCCGTTGCGCATTATCTCTGATCGAGATCAAAAATTTGCTAGTACGTTCTGGCAAAAGATGCACGAGTACTTCAGCAGTGAGTCGCAAATGTAGACAGCATTTTACCCTCAAACTGACGGACAAATAGAGTGCATGCTTTGCACTCTGGAGCAGATGCTCCGTATGTACGTGGACCCTGCCATGCATGATTGGGACAAATTCCTAGCACCGGTAGAGTTTGCGGTGAACAACTCGGTGAATGAGTCCACACAGTTCACACCGTTCGTGTTGAACAGTGGTCGACATCCAGTGGTACCCTCTTCATTGGTGAAGAGTGGGAGTACAGGAGGGCAGGTTCCTTCCGCTCAAGCCTTTGCCGAGCGCATCGACTCCTTGTTACAGGAGGCGAAGGGTCACCTTCAAGCAGCTCGGCAACGACAAAAAGGCATATGCCGACAAAGGTCACCGGGAGGTCTCGTTTTACATCGGTGACAAAGTTTTGCTTAGTACTAAAAACCTTCGGCTGAAGTCGCCAGGGGCAAGAAAACTTCTACCGAAGTGGATAGGGTCGTTTCCCATTGTGGCACGCATCGGGCCAGTGGCATACCGATTGCTACTTCCGCCGAGTATGAAGATACATGACGTGTTTCATGTGAGCCTGCTGGCTCCATACAAGGCAGAAGGAACCGTTCAGCCGCCGCCAGCAGTCCTGGCTGCCGACGGCCAATACGAGGTCCTTCGCCTACTCCAGCACCGAGAGCGGACTCTTCGGTCACGCGTTGTCAGGGAGTACCTCGTTCATTGGGCCGGTTGTGGACCTGAACATAATTCATGGGAGCCCGAATCTCGGTTGCCCACAGGGGTGGCCAACGAGTACTGGAGCGAGCTTGCAGCTCGTACACATCGACGCGTGGGAGGAGGTACCACCTGAACGCGGAAAAAGTGAACAACATTCCCACAGGGCAGCATTCATGGACAGCGACCATAGGAGGTTGAGGACGCCCAACATGGTTGTCGCGCGGACGCTCCAGCCTAAAGGGGGGAGGCCGCTAGCCGTGCTGACCTACAAGCTGCAGCTTAGGTCAAAGTACCATGCACGTGTTCATGTTTGGCTGGTGATTGAAATTATTAATTTTCTCTCATAATGTTGATGAATCACTGACGAACAATCATACTTGTTGTTCATGAACCGGGACGGTTCATAATAATTGGGGAGGAATGTAGCGGGAGGGCCGGTTCGGCCCTCCCTCCTCGCTGAAGCGAGGGGTGGTTGCGCACCACCCCTCGCGTCAGCGAGGGCTGGCCGGCGGCCAGCAATTCGCTGGCCGTCGGGCAGCTCGCTGCCGGCCGGCTGGACGGCCGGCGGCCGGCCAAGCGACCGGCTGACCACCGGCCGTCCAGCCGCCAGCTGCCGATCGCGGCCTCAGCCCGATCGGCGGCTGAGGGGCCACGAGGGCCTCGAGGGCGAGGCCTCGTGGCCTCGTGCCCTCGCCCCCCCCTCGCCTCCTTGCAAACGAGCAAGAGAGGACGAGGGATAGGGGGAGCGAGGGTGAGGTTGAAATAACTGGCGCAAATTTGCCAGCGTGCCTCGCACGCAACGATTTCGCGCCAGAACAACATAACGTAAATCGAAGTTCGTTCACGACGAACTTCGACATAAAACAAACGAAATAACTCGTGCCAACACACGAGTTCGAGGTAAAAACCCCCGGTTTGGGTCCCAAAACCAGGGGTTTTGATTAAAAACAGAAATGGGCCTCCGGAGACTCGAAACATTCGAGTCTCCCTGCTCTGGGTTGTTGATGACGATTGCCCCTCTATCTTGCAAAGGGGATAAACCCCTGATGCGGACTGAGAACGCCATTCTGCGAACTCCGACGATGACTTCAGAGCAGGAGCTCGAGACTCGACCCGTTACATGCGAGCTGCTGCTGCTGGCTTCCGCTGCTGCTTGCAGCTGCAGGCTGCTACTACTGCGAGCTGATGCTGCTGCCCGCTGCTGCTACTTCGCGCAACTGCTGCTGGCTGCTACTACCACTACTCGCTACTGTTGCCTGTCGCTACTTCTATTACAGGCTGGTGCTGCTCCCTGCTGCTGTCAGTCACTTTACCTGGGTGACGTTGCCGTGTGCGTTGTCGCCCGCAGGTGTTGGACACGGCCTGCCGCTCACCTCCTTGTGTCACGCGTGGAGGTCAGTGCTGCCGAAAAAAAAATCCGGTAGCATTTTCTCTAGCCTAGTGGCCGTCAGAAAAAATCTGACACCGCCACCAGGTGGGTCAATGCCGCCGGAAAAAATCTGGCAACATTTCCCTTTCACTGGCGCGTATAGGGTTCCATCGGCGTTTTCAGGCACCTGTACGCCAGTCTTTTGCTGCTGCTGCTACGCTGTGGCTCTGATACCAAAATGGAAAAGCTACGTAGCAAGTTGGAGCAGCAGTGTTGTTGATGCAGCGTGTGCGCTTCCACGCTCGTTCTTTAAGTCTGCTGCCCCCTCAATCTGCTGCTCTAGAGTCTAATTCTGGGAGCTCTGGGTTTGTCACTCAGAAATGCGCGTGCCACTTTTAGCGCCAGAAAGCAGCTGAAAACTGAAAGTGACTGATTAGGAATGAAGAATGAACAACAATAAGAGACTCCTCCAAGTTCTAGCTCCCCTCCAGCTCTGTAGAGCTTGTTACTCAGCTAGCCAGCCAATCAGAATATAGACCTAGACCTATTTTCTGGCAGCAAGGGTTTTCTCGGTGAGGCCTGCCAGACGGCCGACAGTCCAAAACCCGGGCGTCGTCCGTTTTGCCTGAAAACTGAACCATATCAAAATACCAACGCTGCAAACGCAGTCGTGCGGTCAGAAACAACTAGAAAAATAGCAGCAAAGAGTTATGGCTGCCCGAACCTAGGTAGTGCCTACGATGGTCCATGATACCAAACAGTGCCACACAACATGAGACATGGACCCTAGGCAGAGCATGACGCTGCAGATGCAATGGTACGGTGGGATCCAGCGTTGGACGCATGCAGACAACATTTGCGGTGGTAGTGACAGCCGGCGGCCCGATCACCGAGGAGGCCTGCTGATGGAGCCGAGTGCGTTGCCAGAGGGAGGAGGCTCCAGCGAACTGCAAGTAGGCCTTAGCGTACGTCGGCTCCACCGGACAACAGTCCAGTAGAGTCGAGTCTCGCTGTCAGCCATCTGCACGCCGATGTACACAAGCCGGGAGGACACAACAGAGCACAATGAAAGATGCGTAAAAAAACCAACAAAGGCAACCATAATGTGGCAAGGGAGCTCAACTTGCTTCAGTGTGAAGGAGGCCGATAGATATATGGTGTTCCCCCATTTATGTTCAATCTCTCTGGATTTGCACGCATACACATTTGAGGTCGTTCAGACCTCAACCAGTGGCCCATTGAAAACTTGAGTGTGGTAAAACGCCGGTGGCCACTCGGTGGCCCTCCGACTTGGCGGATTGCAAACATCAGTAATCGCCTCTGGCTACCTGCACGATTGGGCATCCCACCAGAGGCCACCCAACAGTGAAGTAGGATGGACTGAGGTGGAATTTTCGCTGGTCATCTCCTTTTGGCGGTAAAGCAGTTACAATATGAAGATTTAACACTTCCTTGAACAGGTAGCACCTGCGACCTTCGCTAATTCACTGAGGACAGCTTCGCCGAAGGAAATTTAAACTTTCAGGAAACTGGGGCAGTTTCCTGAAAGACAATGTGTGCCCTAATGTCCGAACGTTGTTGCCTTCATCGGGACATCTATTGCTGTGCGATCAAAACAAATATTTGTCGCCATTATTTCTAGGCAGCCACCGGTTGGTGGAGGCCCTTTTCCGCCTGGAGAAAGTGTCATGCAATCTCGAGTCGCCTGGGATCCCTGGATGGAAACACGAACCGGAATTTTTTGTATGGGGCCTGACATTCGCCTAAAATGGCCTTTCGCATAGCCCGAGCGCTGCGTTTCCTATACGACACTCGTATTTACAGTTCCGGGGCCCTTGCGAACAGGAATTAACGATGAAACTCGCTTTCTACTTCCAGCTCTCAATAGCAAGGGAGCGAGTTGCCGCGTGCCAGGTCAAACGGTTTCGATAGGACATAGCCTTGAACCAACCAGGGAAGGCATTTTGTGCATTGTTTTCTTTGAAACTGCCAAGGCAAGGCATTTTCAGAAGACAATGATGTAAATTCAGTAAGAGGAGTTGAAACTAGATGTTGGAGAAATTCATCATCTAATTAATTTTGCACACCAATTAAGATCTTGGGCAAATATGTCCGAACTGCTGTGTCTACGCCCCGCACCTATCCTGACTGTTGAGCGAAAATCATGACGAAGGCAGGTGCGTGTTTCGACAGCGCATGTTTAAGCAATGTCGAGGTGCGGTTCTGATGTCCAGTTGATTCCGCCTTTTAACTGCAACTACATTGACGACTGTTACCCTAGTAGTCACCTATGCTATATGCCGATCGAAAAGCCGAATCAAGTGAATAGCGAATCGTACAAAAGCCCTACGTGGCTGTGTAGGTTACGAGACCCTTCCATCGGACTTCGCATCATTGCGATAAAAACCAGCACTTGCGGAAAAAAACAGGACAAAGCCGTTAGGATGCGATTTCTTCTCTCGCTTCGCATCACATGGTTTTACGATGATCACCTTTCGTTTTTGTCGACGAGTTCATCGCGATCCACTCTCGTTAATAGAAGAGTTTCAATGGTTTATTATGTTTGTAACTGTTTGTGGTTGGTCGAACAGGGAGTGTTGGTTTGCGCGAAATTTTAAACGTCGCACATACGCACATAGCATTGACAGAGATAGAACGATTGACTTGAGTATCACAGAAATGACTATTTGACTAACGGTACTGAACCGAATTCATCACTTCGGCAGGTGGCTGCCACCATGGCCATGACGAGGTCACAGATAGGCATCCGGCAGTAAAGCGCTTCGAGAATCGGAGTTTCCGGTTCTTGATGATCTACCACGACATCGGGTACTAACGACAAAACGCGGCCGTGACCTCGCGTCAGAAGTGGGGTCGAATCAGGCACCTCCGACAATATTATCATAAGATCTTATATGGTGTTAAATAAATAAACTGTAAAACGAATTCATTTTCAAGTATAAATTCACTTGAAAACATCAGTCAATGGACACTTATATGCTTTCATCATAATGTATTTTCCACATTCTTCATCGTACTATTTGTATCATATGATATTATTGGTTCATAAAAAGGGAAATTTTCATGTGATTATTTTCCATTTTTATCCTTGAATAGATTCAGGGAAAAATAAAAACCCATCCCTAAATTTAAGGTGGCAAATGTTCAGGAAACAAAGATTCTTGAAAACCTGAAACCATTTATTTGTTGTGAAAAAATATTGGTAGTGCATTCACACTATGTCAATTGATAGATTCATGGTTATACATAATGGATGAGTAATAAGAAACCTTTTATAATGTATTTAGAAATCACAAAATATTTTTCATAGAACTCTCATTCTATTACGCTTTAAATCATATTAAGGTACAGATACAAATTTATTCACAATGAAATCGTGTTTTACCGTATTACAGCAATGATCCTGAAGCATTTTTGCGAAGGTATTTTTGTTTTATTTGTTCAACGAACCGGGACCGAGTTTTGTACCGTTACAGAAGTGCTCTGAAGCAGTTCACTCTCACTAAAATTTGAAATGACAAGGCCGTGTCATGTTCGCGTGTGTCAAAATCACAATTGCGCTTGGTGGTTGGAATTTTCTTGCTCGAACTCTGAGCAAGCAAATCAATGACCGACGTCGCGTGGAATATATCAACGTCCACGCGACGTCCGCAGTTTGTGGGCGTGCACTCGATTGGACCCATGTAGTGTTTTTCTCCCGGATTAATTCGAAGCCCATGCAGGACTAATTTACTACCGTTACAAAATTACCTTTGAGGATTAAATGAACTTCTTTGGAAATGATCATAGTTAATGTCCTTCCGAATAATTGTGGTAATATAATATTTGAATCTATCGTAATGGAAAACAACTTGTGAGGGAAACCATTTTTCCACAATCATATTTTTTTTGACCATGGATCCACCAAAACCCACGATTCCAAAAAAACGTATTACAATTGATCACGAAAGCCTTGAAAACTGAAATATCAACAATTGAATGGATGTAAAATTGTGTAGAGATGTATATGATATAATGAAAGAGTTTAAAATAAATGTTTAATTGGAAAATCTAAGGTGAAACCTTAAATATAAGGTTTCATCTTATCAATATGTCAGAGATTACAAAAATCGTAGAAGAATTATTATTATTATACATGAATAAGAAAGTCATCCAATTTGGATGGAAGAAATTGAAGAGTATAAATTTAGGAAATGTTAAATATATTGGATGACAAATTACTCCAATATCTAGTTTCAATTCCTTTAACCCGGGTTCACATATTTGTTTTCAGAAAATGCCTTACCTTGGCAGTTTCAGAAAAATTAATACACAAAATGCCTTCCCTTGTCGGTTCAAAACTGTGTCTTATTGAAACCGTTTGACCTGGCGCGCGGCAACTCCCTCCCTCGCTATCGAGAGCTGCGAAATAGGAAGCGAGTTTCGTGCTCAATTCCTGTTCGCGAGGGCCCCGGAACTGTAAATACGCGTGCCGTATAGGAAACGCGGCGCGCGGGGTATGAGAAAGGTCAATTTCCTCGAAAGTCGGGTCCCAGCTGAAAAAGCCCGAAACACGAACGGACTTCCGAACAGGGGAACAGCCGCAGCAGCAGTGGCGGCAGCAGCAGCAGCCGCGGTATCACATGAGCGTCCGCGGTGGCCACTGATAAGCAGCGGCTCACTCGCTGCGCTGCGCAGCTGCAGCTGGGCCATCTCTTCCACCTCCGGCGCCGGTGGGCATGTCGTGCAGGAGCGCAGCCGCAGCCGCAGCCGCAGCCGCAGCCGCAGCCGCAGCGGCTGCTGCAGCAACTGCCCGTGCCTGCGGTGGCACCGGTGGCGGTGGTGCCTGCGGCTGTGGGGGGCGAGTGAGGAGAAGCGTCGTCTCCTTTCGCGATCCCTGCGCGCGCACTAGCGTCGGTGGTGGTGGCGACAGGGGGGGCAGCAGGCAGCTGGCTCCGCGGCCGATGCTGCAGCTGCAGGTGCAGCAGCAGACGCAGAAGCACCTCCACTACCACCACCACCACTACTACCACCGCCACCACCACCGCCACGGGTACCTTGGCCAACGTTTCCGCCCCGTTCCACGTGCCCCGCTGGATGACGTGGCGCTTGTTCAAGCACGCATCGGCGGGCCGCTCAGCACAGCAGCCTGTGCCAAGACCGGGTGTAGATCCGCAGGCGCAGCCGCTTGCGGGTCCATCCCTTGGTTTTGCTCCCCTACAATTGGCGCTAGTTGCAGCATTACGAGTGAGAGTGCAAAGGCATCACGGCGGACCAGTGGCTCCCCCTCCGCCGCTGTGTCGCAAGCCATGGCAGAGGCGGCAACGCCAGCAGCTGGAGCAGCAGCAGCAGCCGCTGCCCATACTTCCACGGTGAGCTTTGCAGCTGGGTGTTGTTATGAAGTTGCAGCTGGGTGTTGTTATGAAGTTGCAGCTGGGTATTGTTATGAATTTGCAGCTGGGTGTTGTTATGAAGTTGCAGCTGGGTGTTGTTATGAAGTTGCAGCTGGGTGTTGTTATGAAGTTGCAGCTGGGTGTTGTTATGAAG
>SZWC01001819.1:0-25923 GCA_023375785.1 Penium margaritaceum | reverse complement strand
TCCTCCTCCTCCTCCTCCTCCTCCTCATTCTCCTCCTCCTCGCCTTGGTCGTCGTTGTGCACTGACGTGGTGAGCGTGTATGTGGGCGACAGCGTGACAGACCTCCTGCCGCTGCTGCTGGCAGACGTGGGCATCGTGGTCGGGCAGCCAGGCGGCAGCCTCAGGCGAGTGGCCTCCGCGTTCGGCGTATGCCTGCTCCCACTCACGGCCCTGCCCCTGCGCACAATGACCCATGTTGGGGCACAGGAGGGTGAAGGAGTGGGTGTGGATCGCAGGAACTGGACGGGCCAAGGGTGGCTTGAAGCTTCTGTGGCTGGTTTGCGCGGGAGTCGGGTTCGAAGACTTGGAAGCGGCGCCGAGAGACGAGAATGTGAGCACGCAGACGATACCCATGGCCGTGAGGTCGGTCAGTGGGACGACAGCGAGGTCAAAGCAGCACTGGCGCGTAGCTCTGGTGTGGTGTTCTGTGCGGACAATTGGGGAGAGATTGGCGCGCTCTTGTTTGGACCTCGAAGGCTCTTAAAGCTGTGGCATTCACAGCTGTAGCAGGCAATATACCAATACAGGATATGATCAATGCCTTCAGCCTTCGCCTGATTTACCCTTCGTTTTGTGCGTTTTGTCTTTGAGTAGCTGTTCACTTTTGCATCACATTGGCATGCTGTCAATCCTAACACATTCACCAGGACTACCATGTACATGTAAGGACAAAAGTGACTTTGAAGCCATTTGTGAGGACATATGGGAAGGAATAGTGCAACAAAATGCATGGAGGTGGTTTTGTATAGTGCCATGGGATAAGAGCCTATATGTCACAACATCGCCATCAATAGAGGAGAAGACATGACCTCACAAGTGTGTCACGAACGAAATGTCAAGAGACGTTTTAGAAGTTCCATGGGCCTCAAAGACACTTGATGACCGTCAGTTACGAGTGTTGTGATTTGTGACGTTCCCGTCGACCTGTACAGTTTACTCTGACCACTCGGCCGTGTACATGCTTGTGCAGATCCCTGGTGCGGACCCAGGTGGCACCGGGGCGTCGTCTGGTGGTGGACTACCTGCTCGGAGCTGATCGACGGTCGCCCCAGAGTCCTGGATGATGTCTGGGACCTTCCGCAGTTTTTCTGCAGCTTGTAGGATTTCATCGGTGGACTGGCCGTGGGCCCGATCTGCATGTCTTCGCATTGTGTGTCCACCGTTTGTTGTTGGATGCATGCATGTGACCAGTCGTAGCGACCGGCTTGAGATTCTGCACGTGTAGGTTCAGACGGCTTAGCGTTCTGACTTGTCTACGCTGAGTTACGGCCAAAACAGTGGTTTTGGGCCGGTTTTAGGACAGACCTTCCACTACCGCGTGCGACACCCGCCGTGCGCCGCGGCAGGTACTTATGCCATGGACCTGTCATTTGTCATTTCTCTCTGCAAATGCTATTGAAGCATTCTGACACTTTGCCTTGTGTCCCCTAGCCAGACCCTTGCCGTTGTGTGCACGACTTGTGACTGTCGTCACCGTCTGACCAGGCAGACGCCTAGTCAGCGGCAATATCGCTAGGAAGCTTCCATGCATTTTCTCATGGTATCAGAGCAGCGAGATTCTTCTCGCTGAGCTGCACCACAGAAACGTAGCACCGGCAGTAGCAGTGAGAGTCACCGCCGCCGTCGTATCCTGGGACTTGTTGCAGCCGTTTTTTTTCCAACAACGACATCATCACGCAGTCCCCACCACCACATCGGGTGAGCTACGGCATTTACTAGCTCCTGCAGCACCACCAGCAGCAGTACCACCGGGTGGCAGCAACAGCCGTGTCTGGCTGCCAGCCTGTACAAAAAAAAGGAATAGCAGCTCGCAGCAGCAGCTTGTGGCGGCGGCTGCGAGCACTGACAGCACGCAGCGGCGTCAGCAGCTCGCAGCAGCGGCGGCATTAGCAGCCGCGAGCAGCAATAGTAGCGCAGCAGCAGCGCAGCAGCAGCATTGCAGCTATTGCAACGATTGCAACGCAACAGCAGCATTGTAGCTGCAGCAGCGACTGTAGCGTAGCAGCAGTGAAGCAGCAGCAGCGGAAGCAGCAGCTGCGCAGTAGCAGCATTGCAGCAGCGCAGCAGTAGCATTGCAGCTGCTGCACAGTTTCTGCTGCGCGGTTGCTGCGTCGCACTGCGCAGGCCTGCGTGGCACTGTGCAACCCCTGCGCAGCCGCGAGCAGGGGGTGACGAGGTCACCCCCACGCGGAGTTCGTGTGACCTTCCAAAAAAAAAAAGCTGGCGTAAAAAACGCTAGCGTTTTTTTTCGCTAGCATAAGAAACGCTGACATCATCAACGACTGTGTTGACGTCAGCAATTTTGGGGTCAAAAAGTCAATGTTTCTGAACGTTTCAGCTCCTCGAGAAACGCTGTTGGTCTCTCGTTCAGAGCATTTTTTACGTTCAGCCCCATACTAAGCGCTGACATGGCTCCGACCGGTGACAAAGACAAAGGACCGCCAGATCCTTCTTCCTCCTCCTCTGGGGTCATGAGCCCACGCTCGCAAGCCATTGCGGACCTGCGGAGTCAGCAGGATGAGATACGTTGCCTACAGCAGGTTCAGACCGACGCCATCCGCACGCTCACTGATCTTCTTTAGAGTCAGTCCACGGCCCCACAGCACACCTCTGGGGGAGTCGGCGGTGTCACACCTTCTGCATGGCACTCAGCATCTACACCGAGGAGAGCAGCAGGTCAGGACCCGCCACTTCTTGATCCTTTGGAGGAGGACCCTGATATGCCAGGCATGGACGATGACTCCTGAGAGGGAGATTCGCGTACTTCAGGAGCGTCTTCGCCAGTTGCAGACGCGTTCCGGTTCCCTGTTCCCGGCAATCCGATCTTCGCCTGAGACCTACCTCGGCGACTTTCCTCGTCCCGATGTCTTCCCCATCATGTGGTTGCTCTCCCTACGGAGCGGCAACCCAAGGACTTCGAGACACCGCCCCCACGATATGTCAGTGAGGACGACTTTGACTACTGGGAGACCCTTTTTCAGGTCTGGGCCACTTCCGAGGGAGTTTGGCCCTACTACCACAGTTAGTACCAGGTTACGGACCGTGCTCAGGCGAAGATCAGGTGCTGACAGCGGCTTGGACGATGCGCGGACGTCTTTACGCCATGCCTCGCGAGACTGTCGTGGACTTTCGCCCCTTCCTTGGAGAGGCCGGCACAGGCGCGGGTGCTAACCCACGTTGGGGCTGGGAGCTGGCATTGTCCCTGCTTGCTGCACAGACACACACCATCCACGCGGCTCACATCCGCGCCTTCCACTCCCTTCGTCAGGGACCTGCCGAGCCCGCAACCGCTTACTGGCGGCGCGCCATGCGCATCTACATGCGCCTTGGGACCACAGGAGGGACACAACTGTGGGCGCTTTGCACGCTCATGATTGGAGTCCGTCTTGAGCATGCCGACATCTTCACAAGGTACAGCGACGCTGCGCTCGAGACTTTATCCACCTCCCTTCAGCTTCTTCCTTGGACGCATCAGCTTTTCCTCCACGTGACATCCGCTCGTGAGGCAGCCGTCGCCCACTAGGAGAGTTCACTTGCTGCACCGGTCATCGCGTCACCACTGACGCCTCTTTCGCAGTTCACTTCTCCATCCTCTGGCACGTCCTCCTCTTCCCCTTCCACCCCAGCTACCCTGACTCAGACGCAGGGTGTGGCAGCAGTAGCACAGGGGAAGAAGAGCAGAAAGAAGCGTGGCTCGGGCCAGCAGCAGTCACCGCAGTAACGGTCACCGCAGCAACATTCATCAGGCGGTAGCAGTGGACACATTGTTCACTGCTATAACTGTGGAGGCGGTCACTGCTACACCGAGTGTCAGCAACCGCTCGACTGGGCGCGGATCACTCGCGGTCTTCAGGTTGCACACGCATAGCGGTCTATGTCGAGCAGCACAGCCTCAGGTCGCGCGGCGACCACGACTGCAGCAGTTCCCGCTTCCCCACTGGCGAGCAACAGAGACCCGGACCCCCGTGACCGCACCATCGCTGAGCTCCGTCAGCTTCTGGCGCTTCGCTCTCAGGGAGGTGCGAGTGTGTCATCACAGCAGGGTGGTTCACAGACTGTTTGTTCGTCTGTTCTCGTCTCTCGTGATGAATCGTGTGGGGGAACACAGCTGGCATGTGATGATGATGGGCCTGACAGTACAGATTGGATTTCTAAGTCTCACGTGTGTGCCCTTCGTCGTTTTCCATCCTCTGTTGCCGAGCGCCCGTCTGCAGCCGAGTGTTCCATTGCCCGTTGCACTGTGACGTCATCCAGTCGTGATTTGGGTGGCACTTGGATCATTGATTCCGCTGCCACTCACCACATGACATGTCGTCGTAGTGACTTCGTTGTCCTCGGTCCTGTGGCGTCTGTTCGTTCAGTTCGCACAGGCTCTAGTCAGTCCTTGCCAGTCCAGGGTGTTGGGGTTGTGTGCTTCGATGGTCCGTCTAGCCCCTTGTATCTCTCCGACGTGCTTTTTGTGCCTGACCTTGAGCTCAGCTTGCTCTCTGTGCGTGCCTCCACTTTGATGGGACTCTCTGTGGAGCACACTGCCGACTCCGTGATAGTGACTGCTCTTGATACTCACACTATTGTTCTTCGTGCCTTTGTTGTGGATGATCTTTATTGTGTTCCTTGGATCTCTTCTTCTCCTTACTCCCCTTCCCCTCCTGCTCGTGTGTTTGTCACTGGTGTCTTGTCTGCTGAGCATCAGCGCCTGCTGCATCGACGTCTGTATCATGTGAGCTCCGACACTATGTCGAAGCTCATTAGGACACTGCCCGTCCTCGGTCTTGACGCGACCTCTTTCGAGACGCCGCCCAAGACCGATTTTCTGTTCTGCACTCAGGGTAAGATGCATCGCTGCACTTACCCTGACTCCCGTTCTCGAGCCCTTCGCCCCCTCGAGCTGGTCCATTCGGACCTTCTCGGTCCACTCCCTGTCGAGTCCTTATCCGATCGGGGCCGATATGTCTTGACCCTGACCGATGACTTCACCCGGATGCGGTGGGTCTACAGCCTGCGCCAGAAGAGTGATGCCGCTCTCGCGGTTCGTCTCTAGCTAGTGATGGGTGAGCGTCAGTCTTGCCACTCGCTGCATACCTTCCGCTCGGATCACGGCGGCGAGTTTCTTGGTGACATGGACAGTTTCTTTGCCGAGCGCGGGATTTTTCACCAGGTCTCTGCTCCTGCCACTCCTCAGCAGAACGATGTCTCTGAGCGCTGGAACCGCACCATGGAGGATGCGGTTCGTGCTATGAGATCTGAGTGCAGTCTCCCGGAATCCTGCGCCTTCGAAGGATTTGCCTACATGACGCGGATCGAGGACCGCCTCCCGCACGGTCCTCTTCCAGGCCACATTACACCGTATGAGCTCTGGTTTGGCCACCGTGCCGATTTGCGTCTTGCTCGTGTCTGGGGCTCAGTGGCTTCTGTGTGGTACACGGAGGATCAGCAAGGGTCCAAGGTCTCTCTGCGGGGTCGCTTGTGTGCCTTCGTTGGTATCTCCCCGCGGTCGAAGGTCTGGCGTTTTTGGGACCCCGCCCGTCGTCGCATTGTTGAGTCCCACGACACTCTCTTCTTTGAGTCTCTCACCTACTACGATCTAACGTCGATTGTGTCGATGTCTGTCACACACGTTCCTACGTGTGAGGTTTCTCGACGGATGGGGGAGTCTAAGCCTACGAGCACCTCTCGTCCGGCTGATGTGTCCGTTCGAGCCCCCTCCACTTCTCGGTCTCCGGCTCTTGATGACCCGTCGATCATCGCTGTCGGCCCAGAGACCTCTCCCGTCCATCCTGTCTCCTCTCCTACACCCTCGCGCCCCACAGACACCCATGATAGTATCCCTCTGTCCACCGGTACTCCTGTCTCTGTGGACGGTCCTGCTACCACTCCCAGTCCTGCGTCTCCCATCCGTTCACCAGCCTCTCTTCCCACTGCATCACCTGCCCCTGTGCCTCAATCCTCACCGGATGTGGTCGTGCCTGTCTCTGAGCCTGCGGTCAGCCCTTCCAGCCCAGGCTTCTCGCGTGAGTCCGGTGGTCGTCTTCGCCCGTTGGGCTTCGGAGCCCCGCGAGTGTCAGGTCCCACACCCAGGCGCTTCACTCGCAGCGTTGCGAATGGCGATCCCGGCACAAAGGCCCTTGGCCTGAGTGTCTGTAAAGATCACACAGAGGTACATCCAGCGTGTCTTATAGGGCACGATCTCGTCACTCACGAGTTTCGTACCGCTTGTGATGCAGCAATTGACCTTGTGGTCGTCAGGCCCAGTTCTGAGGCGTGTGCACTTGCCACTCAGAGCTCTCCCTTGTTGGCGCCTGATCCGGACACATTGAGGGACGCCCTCTCATCAGAGGATGCAGACGCCTGGTGTGCCGCCTACGAGGATGAGCTTCGTGCTATCCGAGAGCACGGAGTTTACGAGCTAGTTGACCTTCCACCTGGGAGGAAGGCGATTCAGATCAAGTGGGTCTTTCGCAAGAAGGTGAAGCCAGATTGCTCACTGCAACGCCACAAGGCTCGCTTGGTCGTCAAGGGGTACTCTCCGATCGAGGGCATTGATTACACTGACACCTTTGCCCCTGTCGGCCGCATGACCTCAGCTCGCGCTCTGTTTGGTGTTGTGGCTCAGCATGACTGGGAACTGCACCAGATGGATGTGAACAATGCGTCTCTCCATGGCTCTCTGGATGAGGAGATTTACGTGGCCCAGCCACCAGACTTTGAGGGCGGTGATAAGTTCTGGCGCTTGCGCAAGTCCTTGTATGGACTCAAACAGTCTCCTTGGTGCTGGAACCGGGAGACCATAGGCACTCTGACTCGTGCGGGATATGTACAGAGCAAGGCAGATCCCTCTCTTTTCATCCGACAGGCGCCTGAGCGGTTCACTGCCTTCCTGGTCTATGTGGACGACCTCCTGATCGCGTCTCCCTCCATGGAGGCCGTGAAGGAGGCCAAGGCGGTCTTCCAGATTTCCTATAGGATGAAGGACCTTGGTCCTGCAGCGGTGTTTCTTGGCATGGAGATTGTACGAGACCGCAGACGCCGGACACTTCTGTTGCATCAGGCCCGATATGCACGCGTTGTGGGGGAGCGCTTCAGTGACCTCCTTGGTATAGTGCCAACGGCCTCCACACCTCTCACACCTGACGGGCAAGACACCCTGAAGGTGGACGATCCCACACAATTGGGGGAGACAGTGGATGTGACCTTGTACCTCCGCCTCATAGGATCTCTGATGTACCTGGCCACTACCACACGCCCCGACATCGCTTTTGTCGTCAACCTCCTTGCACAGTTTTCGCTGTCTCCACGTGCTAGAGCCCTCCAGGCGGCTGTGTGAGTTGTGGGGTACGTGGTTTCCACGCCGTACCTCAGACTTTGTTTTCACCGGCAGTGTTCGGTGGTTCTTGACGGCTACACCAACAGCGACTGGGCCTGGAGCCCAGATGGACGCAGTCGCACCAGTTACGTGTTCCTGCTCGGTGGTACCGCTGTGTCCTGGCGTAGTGGGAAGTAGGGCTGCATCACACGGAGCTCTTCGGAGGCAAAGTATGTTGCAGTGGGTGTAGGGGCTGATGAGGCAGTGTGGCTGCAGCGCCTGTTCCTTGAGTTGGGTCAGTCGGTGTCCGCCATTGTGCTTCGTTGTGACAACCAGAGTGCTCTTGCCATTACGGAGAACTCAGGTGTTTTTCATGCTTGCACGAAGCAAATTGCAGTTGAGCATCACTTTGTGCGTGATTTGGTGGAGCGACACGTGATTTCCGTCATATGGGTCGGCACTGACATGCAGTGTGCTGACTTCTTGACGAAGGCACTGGCGCGCGAGAAGTTTCTGGTGGCCATTCGTTCCGTTGGGCTTCGCCCCTTGCCTGAGAGAAATTGAGTACGGGGTGTGTCTTAGGCTGTGTCACAACTATTTTTGCACTCATTGTTGCACTCGTTTCAGTGCTGCACGTGTATGGACATGCGTACCATCGGGTCATGGGGGAGTGTTGTGATTTGTGACATTCCTGTCGACCTGTACAGTTTACTATGACCACTCGGCCGTGCAAATCCCTGATGCGGAACCAGGTGGCATCGAGGCGTCGTCTGGTGGTGGACTACCTGCTCGGAGCTGATCGACGGTCGCCCCAGAGTCCTGGATGATGTCTCGGACCTTCCGCAGTTTTTTTGCAGCTTGTAGGATCTTATCGGTGGACTGGCCGTGGGCCCGTTATACATGTCTTTGCATTGTGTGTCCACCGTTTGTTGCCGGATGCATGCATGTGACCAGTCGTAGCGTTTGGCTTGAGATTTTGCACGTGTAGGTTCAGACGGCGTAGCGTTCTGATTTGTCTACGCTGAGTTACGGCCAAAACAGTAGTTTTGGGCCGGTTTTAGGACAGACCTTGCACTGCCGCGTGCAACACCCGCCGTGCGCCGTGACAGGTACTTATGCCATGGACCTGTCATTTGTCATTTCTCTCTGCAAATTCTATTGAAGCTTTCTGACACTTTGCCTTGTGTCCCCTAGCCAGACCCTTGCCGTTGTGTGCACGAGTTGTGACTGTCGTCACCGTTTGACTACCAAGCACTGACGCCTAGTCAGCGGCAATATCGCTAGGAAGCTTCCACACATTTTCTCAACAAGGTCGTTTTGATTGTTACGTGAGCCGTCCTATACTATACATAGAATTGACTATGACCACTCAGTTGTGTCCATGCTCCTGCAAATCCCTGATGCGGACCCAACTGGTGCTAGGGCACCGATGGGTGCTCGCTCTGTGCCAGTTCCCTCTAGCACACGCCCTGCGCTAGTGTCAAGTCTCCCTCGCACACTTGCTCCCGCGCCAGTGGGAGTCCCCTCTGGCACACCTTGCACCTGATCCCCTACCTACACCTACTTCCCCGACGTGCAAGCCGGCACTTGTCCATGATCCTCGTGCACCCTCTCCCATTCCCTGCGAGCCTCTAGCCCCTCTGGTTGCAGCCCAGCCGTCCTCTCCGTAGCTTGAGGTGGAGCACCTGAGCATTGGGTTACACTCGCGAGCCCGGTAGCTGTCTTCAACCACTGGCCTTTAGGAATCAGAGGACGACTGACTCAGTGCTCAGATGCCCCACTCGTAGTGTTGAGAGTGGCGAGTCTTGCATGAAGGCCCTTGGGTTGAGTGTTCAGGCTCCCCACTGAGGTGCTCTGAGCGTGCCATGTCGGCCAGGAGTTGGTCTGCCGTGAGTTGTCCGTCGCTTTCGATGTCGTAGCTGATCTTGTCGTGGTCTGGCCGAGTCCAGAGGCGTGAGTTTCGGCAATCCGGAGCTGTGCCTCGACAACGCTTGATCTAGGCACATTGAAGGGGGCATTCGTGGCTCACGATGAGTTGTGGCATACCTCTTGTGAGGACCAACTGAGAGCCATCCAGGAGCACGGTTTCTATAAGCTTGTGGACCTCCCGTTTGAGCGAAATGGTGTATATGTCAAGTGGGTCTTTCGCAAGAAGGCGACGGATGATGGCACTCTGGACCGCTACATGGCCCGCTTGACGACCAAAGGGTTCGCAGAGGTTGAGGGTGTGGATTCTCCTGACACCTTCACACTCGTTGGTCGTATGGCTGCTGCTAGCGTCCTGTTTGGGGTTGTTGCGCACCACGACTGGGAGCTGCACTAGATGGATGTAAACAATGTATTTCTCCATGACACTCTAGAGGAGATCTGCATGGTCCGGTTACCTTGCTTTGAGGTCGGTTACAAGGTCTATCGCTTGCGCAAGGCCTTGCAAAACCTAAAGCAATCACCCCGGTGTTGGTCCGAAGAGATCACAGACACATTGACGTGTCCCGGCTACGTGAAGACTGACGTGGATCCTTCTCTCTTCCTCTGACGGACAGATAGAGCTCTAGAACCATCCTGGTCTATGTGGACGACCTCCTAGTTGCATCTCCTTTGATGGAGGCCTTGAAGGAGGCCAAGACAGTCCTTCTGGCTTCCTACTAGATGAAGGACCTTGGTCCTGTAGTTGTCTTTCTTTTCATGGAGATCGTACGTGATTATCATTGGCGGAAAATCTTGCCGCATTAGACACATTACGCCATTGTTGTGGGGGAGCAGTTTGCTAACCTCCTTGGTGCATTTCCTGTAGCCTCCATCCCCATCACACATGACGGATAGGATGGCGCGAAGGTGGATGATCGAGTGTAGCTGAGGGAGACGGTAGACATGACCTTCTACTTGGGCCACATTGGCCCTCTGATACACTTGGCCACGACCACATGACCCGACATCGCATGCGCCCTCAACCTCTTGCACACTTCTCGTAGTGGCCTTGGGTGAGAGCCCTTCACACAACTATGCGAGTGGTGGGATATGTGGTTTCCACACCGTACCACGAACTCTGCTTTTGACAGCAATGTTCAGTGGTAGTAGACTGTTAAATAGAACGTGACGGGTCTGGAGCCCTATTAGGCACAGTCGGACATGCTACGTGTTCGTGTTGGGTTGCACCACTGTGTCGTGGCGCAGTGACAAGTAGGTTTAAAATGAATGTAGCTCATGAGAGGCTGAATATGTGGCGGTTGGAGTTGGGGCTGCTAAGGTGGTGTGGCTACAATGTCTGTTTCATAAATTGCATGAGCTTGTGCCTTGCATCGTTCAGCACTATGACAACAAGATCACTTTTGCTATAGTAAAGGACTCTGGTGTATTTCTACTAAGGGATATAGGGGGCATAAGACTCAAATGAACCCCAAACCAATATGAGAAAGTGAAGGTTGGGACCAATGATCTCGCCATCACAACTGGAGCTTAAGAAGCCGCTTTTTGCACTCACAGCCATAGCCTACCTGGACAAGCCAGGACTCGATCATATAATCAGATGGAGTGGAAAGATCAAACTTGTGCAAAAATAATCCAAAGCCATTGTCGCCCACTGGGTGTACTGGCGCAAGCGGAATCTTTACAAAATATTTTAGCATTACAAGGCTAGCCTCATGGCTAAGGGTTTCTTCCAACTGCCTGGCTTGGAATTTGATGCTAATTTTACCCCTCTAGGGGAGTGCATACCTTTCGAGTTGCTCTGGAGCCAGGTTGGCTAGCATGACTTGGAGCTCCATCAGATAAATATGAACAACACATTCTTGCATGATCAGTTTCACAAAGAGATTTACTTGGCCTAGCCACTTCGATTTGGCGATGACACAAATTTGATTCTGGCGCCTTTGCAAGATCTAGTACAAGTTAAAATAGTCTCCATGCTCATGGAACCTCAAGATCTCCGCCACCCTTGAGCGTGGAAGATGTTACAATCCTGTCGACCCCATTCTTTGTGAGTAATCCCTTGTCACCCTTCACTGCCATTTTACTATACGTAGACACTCTCTTGATCGCCTCTGGATCCTCAAGCTGTCGCGGCTATGAAAGATTTGCTCCAGTCGGTGCAAAAGATTAAGGACCTCGAGACTGTCTGCGTCTCCCAGAGCATGGATTGAGAGTGACCGTCAGCAACGACTGGTGCACGTGAACTTGGTACTCTCGCACCCTGAGAGAGCGTTTCACACACCTGTTGGCATTTTTTCCCCACGCTTATATGCCGATGAAGCCAGAAGGACAAAGGCTCCTAAAGATAGTTGACCCTGTCCAGCTGGGAGAGCCTATTGATATCATTACGTACCTCTAGGTCATCGGGTTTCTGATGTTCCTTGGCACCACCAAACGTGTTGATGTTGCGTTTGCGATCAACTACTTTTCCTAGTTCTCCTATTGCCCACATGGTCTCCATTTTGAGGTTGCGTTGCATGGTGTCCGCTACTTCGTGTCTACTCCTTGTATGTGGCTGTGCTTTTGTGCACAACCCTCTTTTGTGGTTGACGGGTACACGGACATTAATGGAGCCTTGGATTGAGATGCATATAGCTAATCGGGGTACATCGTCCCCGACTGGTGGTACCACAGTTGCTTGGAAGAGCGGAAAACAAGGTTGTACGACATGTAGCTTGACCAAGGCCAAGTTTGTTGCCTTGGGTTCCGGTTTCTGTGAGAGAATCTGGTTGTGTCATCTCATGTAGCAGCTGCACTATTCCATCCATCCCATCATGCTTTGCTGTAAAAGTTAGAGCACGCACTGCATCGTTGAGAAACGTAGCATGTGTCACACTCATACAAAGCAAGTTAAGATCAAGACATCATGTGACATGCGCTTGCTTGAGGTTGAAACAAGACAGAAACACATTGGATCTCACTTGCTATATAGTTCAAGTGTCCTCTGGACTTGGTGTCACTCACTTGCAGGGACTCTGCGGTGGTTGACACGTCCGGCTGCTTCTTGCACGGTCCTACATTTCCACATGAATTTTCTCGATGGCGAGCTACCTGGAGCCATCTTCTTGGTGACCATGCACTTGCTGTTTTTCTTCTTCACTATGCAGATTTATTCCTTGTGCATCTGCTGCTTCTTTCGGGTTGTCATTCGGGCAGCCGAGCAGCTCGTATAGTTTCTGGGACTGTGCTGGTCTCTGTTTTGGAGCTAGAACGTTGTATGTGTTGGTATTTTCCACTAGCCTAGCAGATTCATTGCGCGGATGCGTGCACACTTGTCTGAGAGGGGAGGTACAGGTTTGTTACTCACTCTTTCATTATGGTCTTCAGAACACTTACCATCTCAAGCATTTCTTCACTGTCTATCGACCTTTTTCTAGCACTATTTGTCACATCGTGTTACATGCAACAAACCTTCTCACACCAAATATTCCTTGGGGGTTTCTCCATTCCCTCACTCTGTATGGGATCCGTGTGCATCTACCCTCACCCTATTGTTCTATCAGTCCCGTCAATCTCTTAACTTGACACAACTCATTTATAGGAACTCCATTGTGGTCGACACATACTTTGACAGACCAAGATTCATCCTTCACGGCTCCATCTTCTCATAGGAAAATTCTTTTTGAAGAGCTTTCGTGGCTTTGCTCAATTGTATAGGGCTTCCATTTCTCAACGTAATGAAACAGGCTCAACTTTAAGAAGCTGAAAGATGTTGAGTTCAACTATCCCATCCATGAGAAGAGAATACTTGTGGTGTTCTAGGTTTTCAAGAAGTGTAGGTTTGCCCTTTTTGGGGTAGTGTGTAACGCACACCGACTACCACGCACTCACGACCAAACTTGAATGATTGCCAAGCATGGTGGATGGATCTGGGAGGGGGGGGGGAGGATTGGTACGCTACGAATATCTGTAGATCCTGTACAAGCCATGGAAGGCTAATTTACAGACACACTCTTGCATCATCCGGACCTGGGAACACACGTGATGACATTTCTGGTTAAATCTCTCATGATCCACACCATGTTCGCCACAAGAACGCAGAGGACCCAGACTTCACCAGAGATGTGTCCAACGGGTACATGTCGGATGGGGAGTATGAGCAGCAGAAGAGGAACCCGATTGTATTGCTATATTGATGCAACGGGCGCTGTTGGTGGAGGTGTACGAATTTCAGTATGGTGACCATTCTGGCCATGACACGAGCTTCAAATTTCTTGCACAACACTGTTGGTGGGTCACGATGGGAGCAGATTGCATGGAGTACTTGAACTGATGTGAAAGGTGCCATAGAATTGAGCTGTAGAAGATGAGGATGCTAGGAGAAATTTGGTGACAGAGCGACCATAAAGAGATATCTCCCTTAACTTCATGGGGGCCTTCGGAGCGCCAAGGGGGCTCCCAGTTGGATTTTTGGGGCACTGACCTTCTGGTACATAAGGAAGTCTAGGAGTATTTCTAGGCATGCCAATCGATAACCGGGACGTGTAAACAATTTTTCATTAATGAATTTTCCATGGATTTTCTCTTTGTCCAAGTCTCCTTTGAGAAGTTTCCTAGAACCTTCCTAACCACTTGCCGTGACACTAGGCGTCAACGCCAGGTCAGCGTTTGACAACAGTCACAAGTTTGAGACAAAACTGCAAGGGTCTGGGTTGGGACACGGACAGAGTGTCAGGAAACTCAAACTGAATATAATTGCAGAGAGAAATGACAAATGACAGGTCCATGGCATAAGTACCTGTCGCGGCGCACGGCGGGTGTCGCACGCGGCAGTGCAAGATCTGTCCTAAAACCGGCCCAAAACCACTGTTTTGGCCGTAACTCTGCGCACACATGTCAGAATGCTACGCCGTCTGAACCTAGACGTGTAGAATCACAAGCCGGACGCTACGACTGGTCACATGCATGAATCCGGCATCGAACGGTGGAAACACAATGCAAAAACATGCAAATCAGGCCCACGGCCAGTCCACCGATAAAGTCCTACGTGCTGCAGAAAAACTGCAGGAGGTCCCGGGTAGCGTCCAGAGCTCTGGAACGGCCGTCGGTTAGCTCCAAACCAGTAGTCCGCCACCGGACGACGCACCGGTATAGCCTGGGTCCGCATCAGAGATCTGCACGAGTATGGACACGGCCGAGTGGTCATAGTAAACTGTACAGGTCGACAGGAACGTCACAAATCACAACACTCCCCCATGACCCGATGGTACGCATGTCCATACACGTGCAGCACTGGAACGAGTACAACAACGCATGCAACGACGTAGTGAATGGCCACCACAACACCTCGCACTCAACCACTCTCAGGCAAGGGGCGAAGCCCGACAGAACGAATGGCCACCAGGAACTTTCTGCGTTCTAGTGCCTTCGTCAAGAAGTCAGTACGCTGCATGTCAGTGCCAACCCAAATGACGAAGATCACGTGTCGCTCCACCAAGTCACGCACAAAGTGATGCTCTACTGCAATGTGCTTCATGCGAGCATGGAAGACACCAGAGTTCTCCGCAATAGCAAGAGCACTCTGGTTGTCGCAACGAAGCACAATGGCGGATACTGACTGACCCAGCTCAAGGAACAGACGCTGCAGCCATACCGCCTCAGCAGCCCCTGCTCCTAGAGCGACATACTCTGCCTCTAATGAGCTACATGCAATGCAGCCCTGCTTCGCGCTGCGCCAGGACACAACGGTACCACCAAGCAGGAACACGTAACCGGTGTGACTGCGTCCGTCTGGGCTCCAGGCCCATTCGCTGTCGGTGTAGCCATCAAGGACCACCGAACACTGCCGGCGAAAGCAGAGTCCGAGGTACAGTGTGGAGACCACGTACCGCACCACTCGCACAGACGCATGAAGGGCTCTAGTACGTGGAGCCTACGAAAACTGGGCAAGGAGGTTGACGGCGAATGCGATGTCCGGACGTGTGGTAGTGGCCAGGTACATCAGGGATCCGATGAGACGGAGGTACCAGGTCACATCCACTGTCTCCCCCAGCTGTGTTCGATCGTCCACCTTCAGGGCATCCTGCCCGTCGGGTGTGAGGGGTGTGGAAGCCGTGGGCACTGCGCCGAGGAGATCGCTGAAGCGCTCCCCCACAACGCGTGCGTATTGGGCCTGGTGCAGTAGCAGAGTACGACGTCTGCAGTCTCGTACGATCTCCATGCCGAGAAACACCGCTGCAGGACCAAGGTCCTTCATCCTATAGGCAGTCTGGAGGACGGCCTTGGCCTCCTTCACGGCCTCCAGTGAAGGAGACGCGATCAGAAGGTCGTCGACATAGACCAGGATGGCGGTGAACCGCTCAGGCGTCCGGCAGATGAAGAGAGAGGGATCTGCCTCGCTCTGTACATATCCAGTACGAATCAGGGTGCCAGTGATCTCCTGGTTCCAACACTGAGGAGAATGCTTGAGGCCGTATTAGGACTTGCGCAAGCGCCAGACCTTGTCGCCATCCTCAAAACCGGGTGGCTGAGCCACGTAGATCTCCTCATCCAGAGAGCCATGGATGAATGCATTGTTCACATCCATCTGGTGTAGTTCCCAGTCATGCTGAGCCACTACACAGAACAAAGCTCGAGCTGAGGTCATACGGCCGACAGGGGCGAAGGTGTCAGTGTAATCGATGCCCTCAATCTGAGAGTACCCCTTGACGACCAAGCGAGCCTTGTGGCGTTCTAGTGAGCCATCTGGCTTCACTTTCTTGCGAAAGACCCACTTGACCTGAATAGCCTTCCTTCCAAGTGGAAGGTTGACTAGCTCGTAAACTCCGTGCTCTCGGATGGCTCAAAGCTCATCCTCACAGGCAGCACGCCAAGCGTCAGCATCCTGTGATGAGAGAGCTTCCCTCAGTGTGCCCGCGTCAGGCGCTAAAGCGGGAGAGCTTTGCGTGGCAAGAGCACACGCCTCAGTGCTAGGTTTGACGACCACAAGATCGACTGCTACATCACAAGCGATGTGGAACTCGCGAGTGACGAGGTCGTGCCCTACTGGACACGCTGGATGTACCTCTGTGTGCTCAGTGCGGACACTCAGGCCTAGGGCCTTTGTGCCGGGGTCACCACTCGCGATGCTGCGAGTGGAGCGCCTGGGTGCAGGACCAGACGCTCGCTGAGCTCCGGAGTCCAATGGTCGAAGACGACCGCCAGGCTCACGGGAGTAACCTGGGCTCGAGGGGCGCACCTCAGGCTTAGGAACGGGCACAGTCACAGCCGGGGAGAGCTGAGCCAAGGGAGCTGGTGATGTCGTGCGAGGAGGGGCGTGTGTGGGAGACACGGGACTCGGTGTGGCAGTAGGGACAGATGAGGCAGGACCACACACAGAGGCAGGAGTGCCGGCGGACACAGGAGTACGCACATGTGTAGGATCATGGGTACCGGAGGGAGGCGAGGGAATCGGGGTAGAAACCTGTGGTGCTGGAGAGGTCTCTGGGCCGACAGCGATGATCGCTGGGTCATCAAGAGCCGGAGACCGTGAAGTGGAGGGAGCTCGAACGGACACATCAGCCTGACGAGGGGTGCTCGCAGGTGAAGACTCCCCCATCCGGCGAGAAACCTCACACGTAGGGATGTGCGTGACAGACAGCGACGTAATCGACGTCAGATCACGGTAGGTGAGGGACTCAAAGAAGAGCGCGTCGCGTGACTCAATAATACGACGACGGGTAGGGTCCCAAAATCGCCAGGCCTTCGATCGCGGGGAGATACCGACGAAAGCACACAAGCGACCTCGCGGTGAGACCTTGGACCCCTGCTGGTCCTCGGTGTACCACACGGAAGCCAAGGATCCCCAGACGCGAGCGAGACGAAGGTCAGCACGATGGCCGAAGCAGAGCTCATACGGTGTGACGTGGTCCGGAAGAGGACCGTGCGGGAGGCGGTTCCACACCCAAGTCATGTAGGCAAAGCCCTCAAAAGCGAAGGACTCTGGGAGACCGCACTCAGACCGCATAGCGCGAACCGCATCCTCCATGGTGCGGTTCCAACGCTCAGAAACACCGTTCTGCTGAGGAGTAGCAGGAGCGGAGACCTGGTGAAAAATCCCGTGCTCAGCGAAGAAGCTATCCATCTCGCCGAGAAACTCGCCACCACGATCCGATCGGAAAGCGTGCAGCGTGTGGCGGGACTGACGCTCAGCCATCACTAGCCAGAGGCAAACCGCGAGAGTGGCGTCACTCTTCTGGCGCAGGCTGTAAACCCACCGCATCCGGGTGAAGTCACCAGTCAGCGTCAGGACGTATCGACCCCTATCGGACATAGACTCGACAGGAAGAGGACCAAGAAGGTCCGAATGGACGAGCTCAAGAGGGCGAAGTGCGGGAGATCGTGAGTCAGGGTAGGTGCAGCGATGCATCTTACCCTGGGCGCAGAAAAGACAATCGGTCTTGGGCGGCTTCTCGAAAGAAGTCGCATCAAGACCGAGAGCGGGCTGTGTCCGAATGAGCTTTGACACAGTGTCAGAGCCTACATGACACAGACGGCGATGAAGCAATTGCTGGTGCTCAGGAGACAGAACACCAGTGACAAAAACACGAGCTGAAGGGGAAGTGTAGCAAGGGGCAAAAGTCCGGGAAACACGGTACAGGTCATCCACAACAGAGGCACGCAGAACAATGCTGCGAGTGCCACTGGCAGTCACAGTCGCGGACTCGGCAGTGTGCTCCACAGAGAGTCCCATCAGTGTGCAAGCACGTACAGAAAGCAAACTGAGCTCAAGGTCAGGCACAAACAGCACCTCGGAGAGATACAAGGGGCCAGACGGACTATCGAAGCGCACGACCCCAACACCCTGGACTGGCAAGGACTGACCAGAGCCGGTGCGAACGGAACGAACAGACGCAACAGGGCCGAGAACAACGAAGTCACTACGACGACACGTCATGTGATGAGTGGAACCTGAATCGATGATCCAAGTGCCACTGGCATCACGACTGGAGGACGTCACTGTACAACGGGCAATGGAACACTCGGCCTCAGACGGACGCTGAGCAGCAGGTGGGGAGAAACGACGAAGGGCACAAAGGTGGGACTCATGAATCCAATCTGTACAGTCAGGCCCATCATCATCACATGCCGACTGTGCCCCCCCACACGAGTCATCCCGAGCCACATGGACAGACGGACCGACAGTCTGTGAATCACTCGGCTGTGACAACACACTCGCACCTNAAGTCACTACGACGACACGTCATGTGATGAGTGGCACCTGAATCGATGATCCAAGTGCCACCGGCATCACGACTGGAGGACGTCACTGTACAACGGGCAATGGAACACTCGGCCTCAGATGGACGCTGAGCAGCAGGTGGGGAGAAACGATGAAGGGAACAAAAGTGGGACTCATGAATCCAATCTGTATAGTCAGGCCCATCATCATCACATGCCGACTGTGCCCCCCCACACGAGTCATCCCGAGCCACATGGACAGACGGACCGACAGTCTGTGAATCACTCGGCTGTGACAACACACTCGCACCTCCCTGAAAGCGGAACGCCAGAAGGTGACGAAGCTCGGCGATGGTGCGGTCGCGTGGGTCCGGATCACTGCTACTCGCCGGTGGGGAAGCAGGAACAGCTGCAGTCGTGGCTGCCACGCGTCCCGAGGAAGTCGAGGGTGACGTGCTGGACGCGGAACGGAGAGTGTGTGCCGCCTAGAGCCCACGAGTAATCCGCGCCCAGTCGAGCGGCTGCTGGCACTCGGTGTAGCGATGGGTACCGCCACAGTTGTAGCAGTGAACGGAACGTCCACTGCTACCACTGGAAGACGACTGCTGCTGTGACTGCTGCTGACCTGGTCCCCGCTTCCCTTTCTTCTTCTTCCCCTGAGTTGCTACTGCAACACCCTGTGTCTGAGTGGGTGTGGGCGGGGCCGAAGAGGAGGAGGAAGACGAGGACGTGATGGACGATGAAGGAGACTGCAGGAGGGATGATGGTGGTGATGCGACGACTGATGCAGCAAGGGCAGTCTCCTGATGGGCCACGGCTGCCTCGCGGGCTGAAGTCACCTGGAGGAAAAGCTGATGCGCCCAAGGGAGAAGCTGCAGAGTGGCTGAGAAAGGCTCAAGGATGGCGTCGCTGTACCGTGTGAAGATGTCAGTATACTCAAGGCGAACTCCGAGCATCACCGTACGGAGCGCCCACAGCTGTGTGCCTCCGGAGGTCCCAAGACGCGTGTAGATGCGCATGGCGCGTCGCCAGTAATCGGTTGCAGGCTCTCCAGGCCCCTGACGGAGAGAGTGGAAGGCACGAATGTGTACTGCTCAGGTGGCGTGCGTCTCTGCGGCCAGCAGGGATAGGGCCAGATCCCAACCTCCGCGTGGATCGGCGCCGGTGCCTGTGCCAGGCTCGCCAAGGAAAGGGCGGAAGTCGACGACGGTCTCGCGTTGCATGGCGTAGAGGAGGCCGCACATCGCCCTGGCTGCTGTCAGCACCTGTGCTGGGTCTGTAGACTGATACTGGCTGTGGTAGTAGGGCCACACGCCCTCTGAAGTGGCCCAAACCTGAAAAAGGATCTCCCAGCAGTCGAAGCCGTCCTCAGTGATGTACCGTGGGGGTGGTGTCTCAAAGTCCTTGGGTTGCCGCTCCGTCGGGAGGGCGACCGCAGGCTGAGGAGGACGGGAGACGGGGAAGACTCCCGGAAGTGGATAGTCGCCGGGGTAGTCAGGTGACAATCGTATCGGGGAAAACGGAGGCGATCGGGTGCCCGTCTGCAGCTGACGGAGGCGCTCTTGAAGAACTCGAATCTCCTGAGCCGGGGAATCATGAGTAATGCCTGGCATGAGTGGCTCATCATCCAGGAGGTCAGCAGGTGGTGGGACAGGTCGAGTGCCTGTCACGGGTGCCTGAGCCGANTGCTGGGTAGAGACCGCGACGCCGGCAGCTCCCTCAGAAACCCGCTGAGGAGCCGTGGACTGAGCACGCAGAAGCTCAGTCAGCGTGCGGATAGCGTCAGTCTGCTCTCTCTGGAGGCGACGCATCTCATCCTGCTGGCTTCGCAGGTCTTCAATGGCCTGCGAGCGTGGACTCGGTACACCAGACGAAGAGGAGGAGGGGTCGCCTGGTCCCTTCTCCTTGTCGGACAGGCTCATGTCGCCGCTCAGCATGGGGCGACAGGTCAAGTTTGTCGGATTTCAAAACCATCAGCGTTTCTCAAAGAGTTGAGAAGCTGGAAACTTTTGACTGTCCGGCCAAAAATTTGGCCAAGTATGGTGCTGACAGCTAGAAATTTGGCTAAGTGCTGAAATTTAAAAATTTCGGCACTAAAAATTCAAGGTTGTCCAAATCGAGCGAAAATTTGACCACAGAGGCTCCTGAATGTGCTGAACATGATGGTGAAATTTTCGGTCGCAAAAAGTTGGAAAAAGTGGCAAAACGTCACTTTTCCCTGTTCTGCCCGAATTTCAGCAGAAAACAAATCTGCGGTGCACTTCAGTCTCTGCTGGTGGCGACAGAGCACGAAACTGAGCGTGAATGGTAGCTCTGGAGAGCTTGAGAGAAGAGCTTTCCAATGCACCCTCAAATGCCAAAGACGGCGTTCATTTGAAGCCAGGGCAAGCTCTTGCCGACGGGGAGGTGGCGGCTGACGCGATTTTCGTCCGCGGCTCCTCCACGTCCGTGCGGCTTCTAGGAAGTTGCACGGATAGGGGCAGCGGTGGCGCACGCTGCTGTTGTTGCTGCTGCTGCTGCTGCCGTCAAGCTTGACGGAAATGGCCTCAAGCCACTACTTTGGCGGCTACTGTTGCTGATGTTTCTGATGCCGCCGCCGATGTTGCTGCTGCTGCTGTGGTCAAAAACTGCCAGCTCTGTTGCTGCGCTGCTGGACAGCTGCTATGGCGCTGCTGCGCTGGCGTGCTGCTACACTGCTGCACCCCTCCTGCACAAATCCTCTGTCGCGCAGGTGTTGCGGCCTACGCCTTGCAATGGCGTAGGTTGGTGGGTCCTCCCAGGACCTGTCGCTGCTGCTGTGTGCTGTTGCCGCTGCTGCTGCTCACTGCTGCTGCGATTGCTGCATCTCTGCTGTGCAGCACAAAAAGCTCTGGCTTGTTGCTCTGATACCATGAGAAGTTTCCTAGAACCTTCCTAACCACTTGCCGTGACACTAGGCGTCAGCGCCAGGTCAGCGTGTGACAACAGTCACAAGTTTGAGACAAAACTGCAAGGGTCTGGGTTGGGACACGGACAGAGTGTCAGGAAACTCAAACTGAATATAATTGCAGAGAGAAATGACAAATGACGGGTCCATGGCATAAGTACCTGTCGCGGCGCACGGCGGGTGTCGCACGCGGCAGTGCAAGATCTGTCTTAAAACCGGCCCAAAACCACTGTTTTGGCCGTAACTCTGCGCACACATGTCAGAATGCTACGCCGTCTGAACCTAGACGTGCAGAATCACAAGCCGGACGCTACGACTGGTCACATGCATGCATCCGGCATCGAACGGTGGAAACACAATGCAAAAACATGCAAATCGGGCTTACGGCCATTCCACCGATAAAGTCCTACGTGCTGCAGAAAAACTGCAGGAGGTCTCGGGTAGCGTCCAGAGCTCTGGAACGGCCGTCGGTTAGCTCCAAACTAGTAGTCTGCCACCGGACGACGCACCGGTACCGCCTGGGTCCGCATCAGGGATCTGCACGAGTATGGACACGGCCGAGTGGTCACAGTAAAATGTACAGGTCGACAGGAACGTCACGAATCACAACATCCTTGTCTTCAAAGAATTGGAGATATGCACGTTTGTCACTACTAGCAGTTTTTCTTCTAGAAGAGGGGAGGTCGATATCTCAAGGTTGGGCCAAGACACCAAAGAACTAAGAGTGGGCAATTTATCTCAAAAGGCTCAGTGTGTTGCCACCAGGACACTAATTTTTCAGAAGCTAGCGCACTGTCCGACCTGGCAGCCTATTGGATGACATTTGGTATGAAAGCAAAAGTGGAAAAGATCTTCTTGCATCATTACGTGGTTAAAAAAGGAAGGAGAATATACGTGCATCACGAGAAATCACTATCGGCGGAAGCATGATCCATGCCAATCCAAGGAAATCCATGCCTTCGACACCATTGTCTACCACCGTCGGCATTGCTGTCACGACTACGTTTTGGCGGGAATTTTCTTGTCGTAACCGGAAGCATGGCGACACAAATGTTTGAGTCGGGATTTCTCAGAGAAGAGAAAGGCAAGCTCTTCACGGGTTTCTCCAAGAGAACCAGCAGATGTGTTCAGAGGTTGAGGCGAGGTATGTTCACCAACGGTGTAGCACGTGAGGGGGTTTCCCATTGGCAACCGTATCGTTGAAGAAACTATGATCTGTTCGTGCCCCAACTTGGAGGACTATGGCCCAAGCACAGAAGGCGTTCGGGATGGTGGAGTGTGGCTTAGGGTTTGTCATCTTGCATACAGTCCGTATAGGTGATAACCTGTGTGTAGTGGACCTCCACACATGCCGCATGGATGATTACAATGCATTTATTGGCCTGTTTCACACACATAATCTGGAGGTGTATTGGAGGTGCAATCATATACTTATGAAGGTGGTCTGAATGAATTTGCTTTTCCATTTTCGTGGAGTGAGGATAAAGACTCTGATGTAGCGGATGTGGCAAGAAACAGAGAAGCAGCTGCTTGCATCAAGTGCCAACAGATGAGGATTGCCACGTTTCAACTTGCAAGAGTGCTTCTGTCAAACAGTAGAACAACAGTCTGTAAGGGATTGGATTAGTAGATGGAGGGTGGGGGGTAACGTGGGAGCTGAAGACTGAACCTCAGTGATTGAGGAGTTTCGGCATGTCTTTCCAAAGAAGATTTCAAAAGGGGCTGCTGCCGCAGTGCGAAAAATATGGGTCGATACCAACAGTGCCGAACTCGTGCACGTATGTAGTCGTTACGTCTGGCTCAAGGCTATGCACCCATAGGTTCAATCGGTTTTGCATTCAAATGTTCGTGCACATTGTTGCAGCCAAAGCAGTGGCTTTTGACATGTTTTGGGACAAACCAACGCTGCCGCGAGCGATAGTAGCCGCGCATTGCTGCAAGTATCTGTGGTATGCGCCTGTCAATTGTTATGTCGCTGTGCAAGTCTTAACTTTAACCTTGGCTAGTTACAGTGCCTACCACACAGAATGTGGCTAATGATGTTTCTTCATTCTTTCTCACTCACTTGTAGTGTGCTTCCCTCCCCTGCAGCTCATGTTTTCCACGCTCACTTGCGCCATGCACCACTACTCCTCCACACTACTGGAACCTTTCCACATTAGTGGTTCATCGGCACACCACAATGGCAATGGCACCGAGTTGCTGTGGCTGCCATTGTCATCACGGAAAACATCCAGATATGCAGTTTCCACGTCATCACGTTCGCAAGGAACTTGCGAAGTAGTAACCCATGAGGTGCACTGTGGGCATTGCAGGCTCCTTGCTTCCCCGCAGTCTGAAGTTCTGCAATTGCAGCAAGCCAGCCTTCTTTTTTTCCTCTGGCAGAATCATACATATATTTACGACCAAGGTCACAAATAAAGCAAAAAAAAAAAAGCCACAGTGGGAAAACCTTTGCAGGCCACTGTGCCACAGTCGTGCGAGAACGTACTCGAAACCTGAAGGCAGCATGGACACTGCTGTCCATGGTGTGCCGTGTACCGAGTTCCACACCTGCCCTTTGCGCACATGACCATCACACAGACAGACAAAAAGCGGAGGAAACCCCGGTCAGAGGTCCTCCGTGTTTTGCAGGTTTTGCAATGACCTCCGCTCTTCTCAACACCCGGAGGAGAGTACGCGTCTGCGCATCTGTCTGCCCATCCAGGGGTGAAGGCAGGGCAGGGCAGTGGACGCTGCAACCGGTTTGCAAGTCGAGCTGGTACTGACACTGAGATGCTCAGAACATGCTGCCGAAGATGCCGGGAGTGAGGCCGATGCCGAGGTCGGTCGCCAGCTCGTCCCACAGGGGCAGTAGGGTGAGCAGCGCCAGAGTCACCGCCACGCCGTACACTGCCTTGCGCGTGTCGCCGATGTCTGTCACGTCGTTCAACGCCGGACGCTCCACGTTCCTCTGCGGCGCATGCCACACAGATATGCGTGCAAATTGTTTTGAATTCTTAAGAGGATCTTTGCAAAGCGTCTGAAGAATTTGAACGCTCCACGTTCCTCTGCGGCGCATGCCATACAGATATGCGTAAAAACCAACATGACCCGAAGAAAATTCAACGACAATGACAACGGTGGCGATGGCAGCGATGGCGCACAGGTGGCGACTGCAGCAGCATGACAACGACAAATGCGGCACCAGTGGCGGCAGCAGCACTTGCCAATACTGACGCCGACACCGACGCCCACGTGACGCCACTGCCCCCGCAAATGTGCCAACGCCGCCCCCACCACCACCAACGACGACAACGGATGACGAAGACGAAGATGACGGCGACAACGACGACGACGACAACGACAACTGCAATGACGACGACAATGATGACGACGACGACGACGACGACGACGACGACGACGACGACGACGACGACGACGACGACGACGACTGCAATGACGATGACAATGACGACAACGACGACGACGACGGCGACGACGACGACGACAACGACAACTGCAACGACGACGACAATGATGACGACGACGACGACAACGACAACTGCAACGACGACGACAATGATGACGACGACGACGACAACGACAACTGCAACGACGACGACAATGATGACGACGACGACGACAACGACAACTGCAACGACGACGACAATGATGACGACGACGACGACAACGACAACTGCAACGACGACGACAATGATGACGACGACGACGACAACGACAACTGCAACGACGACGACAATGATGACGACGACGACGACAACGACAACTGCAACGACGACGACAATGATGACGACGACGACGACGGCAGCGACAACTGCAATGACGACGACAATGATGACGACGACGACGACGACGACGACGACGACGACGACGACGACGACGACGACGACGACGACGACTGCAATGACGATGACAATGACGACAACGACGACGACGACGACGACGACGACGACGACGGCGACGACGATGACGGCGGCGGGGACGACGACAACGGCTCAACGACGGCGATGCAACTGCGGCGATAGCGGCGGCGGCAGCAGCGGCGGCGACGGCGATGCCGACGATGATGATAATGGCGGCAGCAGGGCGGCGGCGACAACGGTAGCGACAAAGATGTCGGCAGCAACCACGTCGGTGCCGGCATCAGCAGCGGCGGCCGTGGTGACATCGACCGATCATCAACGACAGCAGCGGCAGTGGCAGCAGGGGCTGTGATGATGATGACAATGCCCCCGACGCGAACCCAACCACGGATAATGACAACAAGAACATCGGTAGCAAAAGCGGTGGCACCAACTACAGCAGCAACGGCACCACTACAGCAGCAACGGCACCACTACAGCAGCAACGGCACCACTACAGCAGCAATGGCTCTGCTACAGCAGCAACGGCACCTCTGCAAGCAGCAGAGCATGGAGCTAAAGAGCAACATGGCTGCTATTCAATCAGGCACTTAAGAGCTAGTCACACTGTGCAACCCAGCCTCCAACTCAACCCCACTCCTCCTCCCCCCCCCCCCCCCCCC
>SZWC01001818.1:233828-262379 GCA_023375785.1 Penium margaritaceum | reverse complement strand
GTGGCGGTGGCGGTGGCGGTGGCGATGGCGGTGGCGGTGGCGGTGGCGGTCACAGTGGCGGTGGCAATGGAAGTACTGGTCGTGTTGTTGGTGGCGCTGGTACTGATGTACCAGCGCCATGGTGGTTGTGGAACAGCAGTGGTGGCGGCGGCATCAGCAGCGGAGACAAGCAGTTTAGAGACTTGCCTACCCACATCCTCCACAGCAGAGGAGGAGGCAGCAGACCAGCAACTGCCAGTTTGACTGGCCATGGAGGCGACGGCAGCGCAGCAGCATACAAAGCACACCAGTGAAGAACAGAAAGCATCCATGACCACCCGCCGTGGGGACGAAGACCCTCACCTCAGCAGACCCTCACCTCAGCAGACCCTCACCTGAGCAGGCCGGCAGGGTCGGCGGTAATCCCAGCCTTGAACGCACGCAGGCCCGTAATGTCCCCCTGTATGGTAGCACCGCGCACTGCCTTCCGCTTCTTCGACGCTGGCGCCGCATCCGCCCGCCCTGGCAGCGCCGTCATGCCGCCCACCACAGCAGCCACCGCCACCACAGCACACAGCACCGCCGCCTGCACCCGCAATGCCACCGCCCACCCTGTCTGCTTCCGCGGCCTCTGCTGCCCCTGCTGCCGCTGCTGTGCGGCGCAGCAGCAGGGGATTGCAGGCTGCTGGCGTTGCAGGTGGGGAGAGTCGGTTGGCGGTGTAGGTTGTGTATGGCGCTGGACGCGCTGCTCTTGAACCCCGCCACATGGCTGCACTCTACCCTCTGCGAAGTGCGACGTCACCTCAACTGCAGTGGCAGCGTCTCTGCTGCCTTCAGTGTTGCTGCTGCTGCTGCTGGTGCTGCTGCTGATTCTGCTGCTGCCGCTGCCGCCACTGCTGTGGCTCCTCATGGGGGCGTTTGTCCTTGCGTAGTGGCTGCCCACGCTCATTCTCGAACTGGAGGTGTCAATGCAGCTGCTGCTGCTGCTGCCGCAGCTACTGTCTCCACACCAACCGCTGTTGGCTGCCCTGCTGCTGCCGTCACTGCTTGCCCTTATGCTTTCAGCGTTGTCCCGCCGCCCCCTCCTGTAGCACATTCTGCTGCTATTGCTGCCGCCGCTGCCGCCGCCGCCGCCGCTATTGCTGCTGCTGGTTGCGCCACGCGTGCCTGGTTCTAGTGCCTGAGGTAGGCTCTCGCCGCGCGCCAGGCGGAACCTACTGGGGGCCGCCTCGAGCCTCACAGCACAGTCTGAATCNCAAGGCCGTGGCTGCGGCTATGGCTGCGGCTGTGGCAACAGTGGCAGCAGCGGCACTGCATCGCCCCACTGCCACCGCTGCAGCACTGCATCGCAGCTGTCCGCCGCAGCGCACGGAGGGGCCGCTCTGCCGCTGAATCGCCGCCTGCCAGACTTGACTTGCCGCTACCGCTGCAGCCGCAGCCGCCGCCGCCGTCCCTGCTCTCGTCAATGTATCCGTTGCTGCCACTGCTCCTACTGCTGCTGCTGTTGATCTCACCCCATGCACCGCACCAAGACGGTGGTAGCCCCACAGCCAGCGCATCGCTGGGGTTGGCGTTGGGGGCGTGGGACGTGCAGGAGGGGGGGTAGGCGGAAGAGGAAGCGGGGGGACAGGCAGGCGTGGAGGGATGGTGCCACGCTGCTCCCGTCACCTCCGCACTAATATGGCAGGGGATCAGGGTGACGCCAGCCCTAGGTCCGGCGGAAGTCGGTGGGGATTGTGCCTGGACGCTGCCAGCGAGAGTGTGCTGCTGCTGCTTCTGTTGCTGCTGTTGTTGTTGTTGTTGTTGTTGTTGTTGTTGTTGTTGTTGCTGCTGCTGCTGCTGCTGCTGCTGCTGCTGCTGCTGCTGCTGCTGCTGCTGCTGCTGCTGCTGCTGCTGCTGCTGCTGCTGCTGGTCGTTGTTTTGTTCCTGCTGGTGCTGCTGCTCCTGATCCTGCTCCTGCTCCTGCTGCTGATGCTGATGCTGCTCGGCTGCCTCCGTAGGCTGCACCGTCCGCCGCACGGTCGCCGCAGCAAAAGCCATGGCCATGGCTGCAGGGGCAAGCCGCCGTATGGCCCTTATCTCAGCCGCGCGGCATGCGTATGCGTCTGCGGTGGGAAACGAGCCGGGAGGGGGGGTTGGGGAAGGCTGGGGGGTGAGGACCGCTCTCCCCGAATGTTCCGTTTCTTCCCTCCCCGTTCCGGCTGGGGCGGGAGCGTAATGCAGTGCACGCTGCTACCGAGGCACCTTGACCATGTAACGCAGTGGAGCTACGGGCGACAACTCCTGAGCGCTAGTGCAAGACTCGACGCCTTAGGCGCGGCAGGGGCCGGCGCGGTGGCAGCGCTGTCACTCAGAAAGCATAGCACAAGCCAAACTCCCCTGATTGGCCCAACCTTCCCCCCGCGGAAAACTGAGCAAGGCGACGGCAGCGTGGAGGGCCCGGTGCTAAGGCTTGAGAGAGGGAGGGATCGCTGCCGACCACTAACCCCGATTGCTTGCTGCTGCTATCGCCGCCGCCACCACCGCCGCTGCTTCCGCAAGAGGTGCTGTCGACGGCACCCGAGCCGTGGGGAGGACGGCGGTAGTGCGCGGGGTCGCGTAGCAAGGCACGAAGCTGCGCAAGAGAGGAGAGTGCCGGGGGAATCGCACGTTAGGTTTGGCAGCGAGGGTGAAGCAACTGGCGCCGGTGTGCTCGAGGACGGTGGTTTGCCGGCGTTAGGGCCAGTGAATGTCGGGCGGCTCGGGCTTGTGATGGAGGGGGGGGAGGGAGGGAGGGAGGGAGGGAGGGAGGTCGGGAAGGGCGACTGCAACCGTAGACATGATTGGGGAAAACGTCTCACGTCCCGGTAGATGGGACATAAGACATAGAGTATGTACATTCCTTCAACATAGAGTATTCCTCGAAGAAGGTAACATATGTTTGGCCCAAAGTTCATCGCATGTCCTTCGAAAACACGCCTCAAGAACCCACATTCCGAGCTTTTAAGCAGTCAAACTTTCCTAAAACATACATTTTGTTCTCAATTGCATTGAAATGAGAAACATTCATCCAAATCTTGACAAAATCAAGTCATTTGAAGGAATTTTCATTCCTTGGCCCTTTAAGAACCACACGAACCCAAGTCCTATGAGTATGCACCTTGAGGTTCAAGGATGTTTATTCATTTACCATTATTCATTCTTCCATTCATGTTGGGAGATTGCTCATAAACATGTACGTTAAATCCCAAGAGGTAATATGAATTTGCTTTCATTATGTGCTACTTGTTATGGTCTGTGTCTTTACATCTAGTTGATATTGTTAAAATCACCTCAGTAACAAGACACTATTTATTTCATTTGAATTCCAATTTACTTCTCAATGATTGAAATAACATTTGAAGAAAACAATTATGAGAGAGTAATATGTGTAAAAAATATGAATACATTTTCTACTTTTACAATAGAGGGAATGAAACTTACGCATTGAAGATAAGTCTTGGATAGAATAAATGATTTGAAAAATCCATAACGATGTTTAAGGGCTTGGAATTCTTCAACAACCCACCAGGATTCATGATTTTAACAACATTAGTCCAAAGGCAAGTTCATTAAAGTTAAACGAAATAGTCGTTTTTTGCATGATTGGTTCTAAATAGCATCAGTTTTTAAGTCGTTTTTAAGAACATTCTTAGAATATCAAAGAAACTTAACCTATCATTCAAACCTTATCCACAAGTTATCACAACCTTGATAAAAACACACAAAAACATACACACATAGAAATGTTTTAATACATTTTAGTATACTTTCCCCTTCTTCTGATGCCAATCTAAGTACAGTGATTCATCACATTACAAGCACTTAAGAGAACATCATGTTCAATAATTCTCACGTTCACTCACATAATCATGAGCTTTATTATCCAAATCTAATATTCTGAATATTTCCCACACCATCGTTGCCTAATCGTAGCAAACAATCAAATGATCAAGGAGAACATAACTTAATGGAGTCCCTCAAGTTTTCTAAACTACAACATATTGATTAACAACCACATTTGATGGTGGCCTATAAACAAGTATGTTTGCATCTCATTTTCCAAATCTATACATATTGTAAATATTTCTCCATAGAATGGTGAGGGGTGAGGTTCAAATCCCACTCTTGATGATGTAAGATAGCTTTGGAGCTCCATGGAGGAGGTTGTAATGCTTCACCTTCTATATAAAGGGTTGTTAGGAAAATTATCTATCAGGTTCATGGTTTGAGTCTTAATTTTTGATTGACCTCTTAATTTTGTGAGATAGCTTATACCTTGAAGGTGTCTCTCCAACTACCATCAAGTAACAACTATCTCTTAACCTTTCAATGTGGTCCTAAAACTTCCAACAAGATCTACTACTCTATAGAAAACAAGGGTTGCCTCATCATTACATAAGAGGGAAATTTCATTTAGTCTTGCATTCCCACATAATCCTTCAATTCTACACAAGTTGGAGATGTTGCTGCAACAAACATTCTCTAATGTCTATCTCTACAAACCTTAGTTTCTTACACAAAAATCCAGTATCTCAAGAAGAAAATCCTACAAAATCATGTGCCTTTTCTAGAAAATACGATTTGCTCCATAAACACTAAAGTCGAGTTATGGCTCCTAAACTTAGACACCTATTAAAATTTCTGGATGCCCTTTCCCTTACAAATTTTCAGTTTTGTAAACACCCATAGACCTTGTTTAGGATCCTAGTTTGGTATCTGGAACTAACCTATAAGTAGTCGTAAATGCGCAAGGATTCAAGAGTATTTTGGTGAATTCTCTCATAGCGCGAAAAAAATGGCCGAGAACTAGGTCGTGAGTTCAGGTTGGAACAAACGAAGCAAAAATTAGGCCGCTTCTGGGTTTGAGTACTTTGGATGCCATCAACATAACACTTCCCCCCCTTCTCGCAGATACAACTTGGCCCGTTATGACTACGTGGCTGTAGTTGGGCCCACTAGCCGTTGATGAGAGGATAGACATCTCAGAGCTAGCTACACGGAATCCAACTATTCTGTACCATGTCAAAATTGTTCCATTTTATCAGATGTTTATCTTCACCTCCTCGTTGTTTGCTATGACGGATGTCCTCAACTTCGTACTCATGGTTGCCGTCTGCGATCAAAGGTTAGGGAGCGTGCGCCACGCATTCAGGGAAATCTGCTACTTGATCAATGTAGTGTCAAACTTTGCTTATGTGGAAGACAAGGTGGATGTGCATTTTTTTAGTAGTCGGATTTTTGCAACAAATTGAGTGTGCATCTCTAAGATTTCAAAAGGCCCTACCCACCAAGGTTTAAGCTTTTGATCGCTAAACCCAAGGAGTTTGACAGTCGCAAAGTTGAGCAAACCTCTATCACAAGTCTTGAACTCCTTTGGTTGTCAATGTTTATTGGTTGGCTACTTCATAGTTGCTTGCATCTTTGCAAGAGTTTGATTATTTTCCTCCCAAAATTAAAAAAACTCTCGTCGATGTGTGTCGACAATGGGGATGTTGTTCTCGGTCTGTAGGTCAATGGGGGTGGTCGGTCCTACTCCGTACTACACCTTGAACAATGTTTTTCCCATTTCAATAGATGTTGCCAAATCGTGTGCAAACTTGGCTATTGATAGCTTGACTACCCAGTTAATGTTGTGAGGTTTGCACAAACTTTAGAGGAGTTGTTACAGCGTTTGGTTGGTTTGCTCAGTTTGTCCATCTGTTTGCAAATGGAACAGTATTGAAAGCTGATGTTGGCTCCCATACCGCTGCATCAAATCTTACCAAACTAGCAAGTGGACAACACATATTCATCGCTTGTGATGGATCGCGGGACCCCATGCAATTGGAGAATTTGGTTAAGTAGCAATCGCGCTGCACCTTCAATAGTTACATCTACAATGGCTGGAATGAAGTGCACCAACTTTGAGAACTTGTCGATGAGTAGAAGTATAGTGTTGAAACCCTATGGTGTGACAAGTAAACCGGTCACAAAATCCATGGAGATGTTGGTCTCGGGTCTCTCTGGTATTGGAAGTGGTTGCAGTAGTCCAAGGGGTTTAGTGCATTGACTCTTATGTAGGTGACAGAGGTCGCAACTTTTGGAGACGTTTGCGATGTCAACCATTATTTCGTCCCACAAATAGTGCTTTGTAAGCTTCTTCAGCATCTTGTTAGCTCTAAAATGGCCTCCTCGACCGGTGTCATGGCATTCTTTAAGAAGCAAGCATTGAAGCTCCTCGTCTTTGTGGAGGCCGACTTGATGCTTTTGCCATTGGCGCTAATAGGAGCCTACCAAGTGGAAACTCGTCGTGTCCATAACTTAGTGGTTCTCCTAGCCACGTGTGAATAACTTCGTCACAAACGGGTTTGCTTGAATCCGTAGTGTGTTGACATTTGCAAGATTGAGCCAATGGCTTAAAGCATATACTAGATGTCTCTTCCCCGGCCGCTACTCAATTTTGTATTCAAAGTTGGACTTGAGGAACTCCATCCTTGGACTTTGTCTTGAACTGAGATTTGGCGAAGTTTTAATTTACTTGAGGGCGTGATGATCTGTTTAAACCACACATTTCTAGTACTTTAAGGAATAACGTTATGGTTTGAAGGCATTTTTAACTACAGGCATTTCCTTCTTCTGGAAGGCATAGTTGAGCTGTTCCGCATGAAGAATTTGTAACATGTGCGCGACAGGTTGTTTTCTTCCACCGTTTGTTTGTAGGAGGAAGGCTTCGATTGCATAATCAGAGGCATCTATGGCCATGACATAGGCAATGGTTAGATTTGCCAGTCAAAGGGTTGGCGCCAAGGTCAAAGCTTTGCGTAAAGATGTAAAAGCTTCTTTCTCTCCTCAAATCCACTCCTATTTTTTTGCGCGTGAGATCCGAGAGGCGCATTGACACCTTTGCATAATCCTTGAAGAACCTTCCATAATAGTTGCAACATTAGAGAATAACTTATATGTTGCGTACTTTTGCTTCACTTGGCAAATCCGCCACTGCAAATGTTTTTTTCGGTTAATGGATATGTGTGGAATGTCGATGAGATGACCAAGAAACTTGATTGAGCTTTGAACGAAGTCACATTTTGAGAGTTTCCCGTAGAACTTCTCTTCCATGAGAACCTTGAGCACCTATTAAAGGTGTCGTTGATGATCCTCTCGGGTTTGGATGTACACGAGGATGTCGTCCAGGTATACCATGACAAAATTTTCAAATTATGTGCAATTGATGTTATTCATTGCAGCCATGAACGTTGTAGGGGCTCTTGTGAGTCCAAAAAGCATGATTAAAAGCTCAAAGTTGCCTGTGACGTGTGAAAGTGGCAGTTTTCATGACATTCTCATTGGCGATACAAATAAGGTGGTAAAAGCTCCATAGATCTCTTTTGCTTAAACTTCTTGCTCCACATAGTTGGTAAAAAAGCTCGACTGTTTGATGTAGAGGGTAGCATTTCTCGATTCTGATGTCGTTCAATGACTAGTAATTAAGGCACATCCACATTTTTCAAGTTATAATTTTTATGAAAGATAATAGAATAGCATACAGAGAAATGGATGATCAGTTGAATCTTTGAGTCAGCATGTTGTACAGGTGCTACTTGAGCTTGGTGAGCTCGTGATCACTCATTGCGTAAGTCCCCTTGACGGTTTGTTTGATTCTGGGTATTAGGTTGATTTGGTGGTTTATGTTGCATTTGGGAGGGAGTTTGTTGGGTAGTTTGTCAAGGTACACCCCTTCAAATTCTTTCAAAAGCGGAATGAGCTCCTTGGGTAAGTTCACAAACTTTCATGCCGATGAACATGATGAGGCTAATGAACCTCATGAGCCTAAAGTGTCAACTGCGACGAACAATTTGTTCTACGTGCTATTCAAATCAATGTGGACCAACCACATTGAGGCCCCTCTCCTTGGGTATCGCTTTGCCACGTCAAGCAAGATCAATGTAGCTTGTGGTCATTACTCTTGTGTAGTCATTGTTACCGCGTTTATGTTGTTTGTTTTACGACGGCCACATTTTTGTTGTGGCACAAGCAGAAGGAAAACTTGTTGCCGATCGCTTTCAATGTAGACAACGTCGCCACTATAGTCGACTTGCAGATTCTATAGGTACACAAAATCTTACTAAAGGATCACCTTATAACCCCTTATTAGGTAAGATCTCTAGATAACTACGTCTTATAGATCCCCGGTCTATTGTTGTAATGACTACTTTAGTCCGTGGTTGCAAAGTCGTTTGTCGATTTTTTTCCTTCAAAAGCTCCAAGGTTGTGCTCCAAACCCTGATTTTTCACCAATTGATTGGATACAAAACTTTCTATCAAGTAACGCCTCTAAAGGTTTCAAACTTTTGCAACCCCGCGGTTGTACTCCCAATAATATCATTGGTTGGTCGTCGTCGTATCTCTTAGCAAATTTTGGGATCTAATGAACCCTTGTATTAGGCAATCCTAGTCGCTTGATTTGACGATCATCTTGCGCACGTTTTTTTACGCGGGCAAGAGCTTTGGGGTCTAGTCCTACTCTTTGCCATTTCTGGACTCCTGTCCTGCCCTTACCTTTTTTTGCTGCTTCCCCCCTTCTTGTTTTGCTTAAGGTAGTTCCTCGTGATGCGTCCAATCTTTCTACAGCCGTTGTAGGTTTGTTGATCTCCTTTTTGCTCAAACACGTTGAATTCCATTAGGGTTAAGTTCACCACATTCTTCAAGTAATGCCCGCTACTCTGGTATGGCTTCGTATACTTATGGTGCCTGTCGTACGATTTGCTGACTTTCAGTTGACATCTACAGAGCTGATGAGTTCAGCGACTACAATCATTTATGAAAATCACAGGTGATGTTGTAAATCACAAGCCTTATGTGAATATCTTCCTTGAGGTAGTTGTTTTACTGAAAACACACCTCATCCTCTCCGAGGCTACTTCCATGACGATTTCACAAAAATAGCATGTGTCCTATGCCACGCTAAAAAGCAGCTTTAGGTATTAGAGCCAGTAATTAACCTTTTTTTCTTGTTCAACTTGCCAAAGCAAGCAATGAGCACCTGGGTGAACTCACCCTAGTTAGACGAAGGTATTTTTGATAACTTCCATGTCGAGAGAACCTGCTTGAGAGATAGTGCGCCTTGTGGCAATGATGTAGTAGCCGTTGGATCAATGCCTTGAGTTGATTGCTACCATCAGATGGCCACGAGATTGGCCCACCAACTTAAAGACGTGCTCTAAAATAGCGAGGTTATGAGGTTCATCTTCTATCAGTCAAAATGAACCCGAACAACTGTGAAGTATACCTCCAAACTTGTTACGAAGGTCCTTATTGTCCATCCCTTTGAATTTGCTAGATCGAGCGACTTAAGGAGCCTTGGACAAATTGAGGCCCCACTGACGTGGAGTCCATTGGCAAGTATCGCTTCTCGCACTTGTGAGTCATGGGTTATTACCAAGTACTGGTATAGGTTTGACATTACTTCGTTAAAATGCTTCCATGTGTCCAAGTAGGCAAGACAGCTCCGCAGATTTGTCATGTGTCGATGATGGAGTTGTATTGGTCGGTGGTGAAGGTTGAATTGTCATGTCAAGCATGCCAGATTTTGGATTGGTGGCACCAATAAAGGTGTTAGCCATCATCCATTCCCTCCCCTCAATGAGGCTGAAGGTCCTTTGCGGGGTGCCCTCTTGCATCACTAGTGTCTCTACTTCTTACTGATGTCAACGCCAGGAGCACTTACTCAATGCGCCAACTTTGTTGCGAGGTCTGCAAGCTTCTCATTTGTGGATATGTGCTTGGAGACACATGCGAGCCTCAAATGAATGTAAAATATTCTGTTGTGCCTTGCTTGAGCTGATGCGTATTGATGCCATGTTTCATGATGGTTGGTAGAAACGTGGTTCAAAGTTGAGATCGAGGCTTGTCACTTTCTACAAGAGTGGGATTTTTTTGGTAAATCCATGAAGTAAAAATTATACTTTGTTCTGTTCTTTCTTAAACTCCGCGATGTATATATAAATGGCAAGTGCGAGAGAAAAGAGGCTGAGTTGAGTCGTCTAGTGATCTCGCAAATGGTGTGACACAAATCCGCATTCATGTTTGTTTGTTTGTTAAAGAAGCTCCCCGTTGGTTCAAGGGGGGGCTTTGAGGACTGATTTTTGGTTAGCAAGCTTTGTTGCAGTCGTCTGTGAAATCTCCATCCATAGACTTTAGACATGGATGAGTGTCCAGAAAATGTTTCGGCAAGTTCTTGGAGTGACCTACAAATATTCGTCAACATTCAAGGATTCAAGGGTATTCCACCTCCAAGCACAAAAAAAATAGCCGTGACTAAGTCATGAGTTCTAGACAGAAGCGATGAAGCCAAAATCAGATCGCTTCCTCGTTTTGGCATTATGTGTACCTAAGGAATGATAAATACACCCCTAGAAAAATGAGACATTGTGTACGATTTCACACTAAAATTTGATCATGGAACATGAAACCGATTGATTGGGTTTTCTAGTGTTGATTGTCAATAATTATTGAATACTCTCATTGACATGTCCACTTTGAAATTTCATAAACATTATGGCCAACTTGAGACAAGTTCATCATTCATATAGCTACCATTGTTAACCTCTCAGGTTATACCATAAACTTTTTATGCATATACCCCATAGATATGAATTTTTGAATTATTTTAATCCAACATCCGCACGGAAACGTTTTCATGTAAAACTATTTTAATCCTTTCATTCAGTACCAAAACCTCACAACTTCGAGTAACCATCAATAGTTGCATTCACTATATGTTGAAAGAAAAAACTGGTGATTCAAAGATGATATCAATTCCTTTTCTTTCGTCAATTTGACAAATCATACCCATCTACATTTATTAGTTTTGAAAAATGTTATCATGTACCCATTTTTCTAAAACGTCATATGCATTTCATTTTCTTCTTGGTCCATTAAATTCTTGTTGTAGCAGACCATTGTGATATAATCCTAGATTTTAAGACTTCTATTCATGGCATCGTGTATGGAATAACTTCAATGAGGATATTTTTCATGAAAAAAGTGCAATCAAAGTAGTGCAAGGCATGGATGTAAAATTCTGCACTTTCTCCTTCCCTTGGGCTTTACATGTGGACTAGTAAGGCTAGGTTCTGATCATTTCCATTGAACAAATACTGTAAGATTTCTCAAACCTTACCATTTCCAACAGAAAAAATACAGTTGTTCATGATATATGGCTCTTCACGTAATATAAATCACCTATCAACACAACAATTATTCGTTTCCAATCCCAAAATTATTCTACATTATCGAAACCGTGGTTTAAAATACATTAATAGAATGATGTGTGTGATCAAAAATATTGTAAATTGCATCCATAAGCATAAGGATCAAATTGAAAATTAGATCACAAGAAATAAATTCAAAAGGCATAAGTTCATTATTTTCATTCCACCATGAAAGGTTTCATTCTTCATGAAGGAAAAATATTTTTTCGTTTATCCCCAAAAAGAATTCCTCTAGTCCTTCAAAAAAGACTTTTGTTACCATTAAGATGAGAATTGGTGCCAAATTGAGCACAAAAATAATATAACCAACTTTTTCATCAACTAGGATTAAAATGATTTTTTTCAAGAAACAATTGAATCAATTCCGGATAGAACTGGAATTATTGAAATAGACAAATGTTATGAAAAGATATTCCACAATTATGTGCTTAGAATTCTTATTACAACTCAACAGCAATAGTGTACTTAGAATACACAGTTAAAAAATGTTTAAATTCTTGTTTTTAATGCTTTAAAACATGATAAAACAAAACAATATTCCATGTTCTACAACGCTTCCTTAAATGGGAGAAATTTATCATGACCAACAGTGTTCATCATGATTAACACCTCAACTAGTTTAAGTAAAAACGTATGTTTATATTTTGTAAAACCAATGTTTCCATGGTGTATTGATTTAAGGAGATGAGGGGAAATCCTACAATTTGATAGGAATCCATATGTTTTAATGGAAAAGGAATGGAAAAGCGAAGGAAGACTGTTAAACATGAGAAGTTTGAAATCAAAAGTAGATATCACTACATCTATAACCACCTACAAAATGATGTTGGTATGATTTCTTACTGTTGATTAGGGTGCCAAGTACTCGAAACAAAAACTAAGCCACTTGGAGAATAAATAATCTCTGCAAAGATTTATTGCCATTATCAATTAACAATATATTTGAACCTCGTAATAGTAAGCACGAATAATTGAGTCTGTTTCTAACTATCATATAATCAGATCCATTTCAAGGTAATTACTCAAAAACTTTAGTTTAATATGAAACATTAAAACTCGAGTTTTGACTTAAAAGTTTTAAGATATGGGTCATTCAAAACATTTTTAGATTGATCTGAATAGCATTGCAATAAAAACATTATCCAAACACGTGCACTTGTACACATCGTATGCACGTTCAATCAGGAAAAATGCTCCTTTTAACTATTCCTCAGCTTCATGATGAAAATAAAAGGAGTGTAAAAATGAATTGAATTGAGATGAAAATGATACTATTTTCAATGTTTCACTCATGAATTAAAGGGCAAAGTTATTTAAAATGAACATTGATGGAAACATGTTTGGTCTTTATGTGCTCTTTGATTTCCATGCGTGCACAAGTTTAACAATTCTTTAAATTCTCACTTTAAAATTTATTTTCAAATGGTGGAAATTGTCCAAATCACAAGTATTTCATTCATCGTTACTCTCATCATGAGCTTAAATGACCAAGCTTCAGTCAAGAGGCACATATTTACAAGGGGAAGAAGACCACATAGTTGAAAAAATCAATGATAAAAAAGTAGTTTATAAGGTGAAACATGACCGTATGGAAACATGAACCTATAGAAATGTTGTGCTTCCATCAAGCTTTCTTTTTCTTTATTTAGATGAAGATCCAAAGTCCTTCAAACTCAACCGTAGAACTCATGGCGTAATAGGAGTGTAAGATAGTAATCACATGATGTGAGAATCTAGATCTCTTTCAAAGTTAAGAATTAAAAGTAAGAAATCATGCATTTGTTAAAGGGAAACAAAAGATTTTATATATTTTACAATGATGGATTTCACCTACGTCCACTTGAACTCACATTAACTTAAACGCATAACCTAATGTCCACGATTTGAAATGGGGTGATTATGAACTTTTATGTATTCAATCTTTCCACTATGAAGTTAGAGATAAAACTTCAAAAATATTTTTCATAATCTGCATGAAAACAACTTAATATATGATCAATACCAATAATTAAGACACAAAAACAAGGATTTCCATAATTTTGAAAGGGAAGTCTTTGGTTGCCTCCTTATAACAAAAATCCCATTAAATTGGCAATGAGAATTTAAGAGGTTATCGTTTTCATCCCAGTCCATTCTAACGTTATCACCATTATGCAAAAAATGGTGTTAGAAAATATTCAAAGTGTTCAAAGGATGGGAGATACTTTCACACAAAATGACTGCTCAATGTTTTCATATGGAATGAAATCTTTTTTTACTTCAAAATAATAAATGGCAAAAGTATGAATGTGCCATGCAGGGTATTTTGCTATGCCAAACGTCCATTATGGGCATAAGTTCTCCACTGTAGGTTCTAATACCCATGTGGCATAAACATGTGATAAGTTACCTCTGTAAGTGCATTATTGTTGCATGCCAAATTAAAATCATATTTATTGATTTTCTTGCTTTTCTTCACCAGAATTGTTGAGCAAAGGTTGAAGGCAATTCATCGTGTTTTGAGTTTTGTCTTGAAATTCTGTTGCGTTCTCAAAATAAGTCAACTACCGCTCCTACTATAGCATCGAAGCTAGTGCTACTATTTTGGTCTTTTTATCAAGTTCACAATGAATTACCACTCACATTCACTTGTATTGACCAAGACATTTATCAGTTGATCCACTCCTTATCAAGTGCATAATGGTAGGATACAAATTACCTTGTCACACAATTGTGAGAGAAACACAACAGATGTTATGGGACCTCCAAACATGAGCATATATATTTAGAAAATAAGAAAGAAACTCATGAAAAGAATTACTATAGAGAATGCAATAGGTGAGAGCTCTATGTATCCCGTAAGACAAAATGGGGACATAATGAATAACCTAGTAGTAAGAGGCTCTCCCATCAATCTCCCAAGACAACTCCAAACAAAGAGCCAAGGATTGTCCCCATTGAATTCTTCTTGAGGCTTCTTCATTAATATATGAGGATGTTTCCATCCCCCTCTCCTTTCATCCTCCAAAGAGGGTTGAAAGAGGTTGCTTTTCCTCCACCACCATTAAAAATGGGGGTGAATATTTTCTACAAGAAAGCAAGGGGATGCCCTTCCCTCTCTCTACTGACTCTATATGTAGAGAATTTCAATAGAATTTGAGGGGGCCAAACCAAATGATCTACCTCATTGAAGATTCTGGAAGCCCTGAAGGAGGAGGCAGTTGTTTTTCCACATATGCTATAATAACCAAAGGGAATATGAGGGCTAATGTCTATCAATTAAACTGGGGATGTGCTGGCCACTTTCTCTCCCACATAAAAGTAATTTATGCTTGTTGAGCACAGGACACATTGTCGACCACCCATTCTCAATCTTTAAGGGAATGGATAAAAAGGAGAGGTTTACTTCCTTTAATCCCTTCTAAATGAAAGAATTCATTGCCACTCGTTTTTCAAGAAAGGAGGAAGCTTCATACTTCCTTTTCCATAAAGAAAGAGGAAAACTCTAAGGTAATAGAAAACACTATTTAGTTTTCATTCCTTTTCCATAGCAGTTTAACAAGGGTATCCAAGCTTAACTTGTGAAGGTATATGGTACATTTTCTCAAATCCAAGCCCTAGAATTTCGACAATGAGAATTAACTATATTTTCTTGTTCTCAATAAAGTTCTACTCCCCAAGAAACTTAACATAAATGTTATGTTCAAGTTGGAGTTTACTTTTGAGGTGTAAAACCAATGACGAGGAATTTCATACATCTATTATGCAGTAATCAAACTCCCTTTGCCACAATTCAGTTATGGTGCTTCAAACATGAAAACATCATGAGAAACTAAAATTTTATTGTATAATATGGTAAAATGTAAAATTGAAAATAAAAATTCTCAATATAAATTACTTATAGACTTTCACATGAGTATCTAATTTTTCCTTGCGTTTTTAAGAAGATGAAAAAGAGAAATGTTCAAAACAAACGTTAGTTGGTTCAATCAGAGCAACACATTCACGTCAATGCTTTTCCTTCAATATTGATGCATATCATGAAATGAAGAAGGATGGTGCTGATGTGCATGGGAAGTTTGCTTATTGATTAGCAAAACATTTCATAGCACCAATCTTCTCACTTCCCCCAAGAGTGTGCTCCAGTTACAGCATTATAAATGAACTTGAGTACCATAAAATAAAGTTAATGAAAAACGTATTACTGAAACCAATGAAATCTTTCATTTTTTGTTCATTCATTCATCTTAAAAAAACGTAATGCAAACAAACTAATACATGTCCATAAAACATGCAAAACTTTCTTGCAATTTTACACCACATGATAGTTAAGCTTAAGAATGAAGTGTTCAATGCATGTTTTCCATGATCTTTCACTCCATGATTCAACAAAGTATTCAAGGTGAGTTATTGAAGAAAACTTTAACCCCCATGTTAAGGATGGGAATCTGAAAAGGAAGTTTATATGGATACAAATGCACTCTTTTGACAATACAATATTTGACAAGCTTAGGATGCAAACGAGATATTTCAAACCTCTCACTTCACCTAATCTACAAGAGATCATGTTGAATGCTTTCTTGTACTTCTTACTGTAAGACTTTTCTTCATTCAGTACTAAATTAATGTATGGTTCAATCAAATGTACAACAATAATAAAGCTTCATTACCCACATAGGACATTATTAATGACATTGTTTTGTGATGATGAGGCTATTAAGTTCGTAAAAGTGGAAGAATGACCCTTATCTAGATGTTAGCACTCAAAACATTAGTCATTTGTGGATGAAGAGTAACTTTTCTCAATATGCCACATATTTAGCATTATCTTCCACAAAAAGATAATGTTATCTTCTAATTCAAATCTCATCGTGGAAGATATTTTTCAACATATTGAGGCGTAACCAGCAGTTGTTGCAATAAGAACGTAAGCCATGATGTGGTAGGCATCATTAATGGAGGTCTCTTTACACAAAGTTTGTCTTTCTGTCTATCTTGATATGATGTTTTCCCACATAAAGCATAATTCCTCTTTGTTTAGGATGATGTCTTACATGGAATAGTGGATCGACACCCTTATGGGAACGTGTCTAATGGCAGAGGGTAGTGCATGAGAAAAGTGTGTATGATCCCGATACAACAACATACTAAAAACGCACTGACTACCTCAGATTGTCTTTCATTAAACCTTTGACCTTCAGTCTTATGGGAGGTTTAGTAGGTGACAATAGTGCATAAGGGTAGTGTGATCGGTTCCCATATACCACTCAATGATTTTGTCTTGTATAGTACGTGGGATCACTACTTTTATTAGGGGGTCAAATGCACAGATGAAGTGTATGAAGGCGGTGCACTCATTCTCCTTGGAGAAATAAAAATATCATAAGCCTAGTGTGTGATTTTATCTTTTGAGGACAGTGCGCTTCTTTCCCATATCAAAACACACCAATCACACACTGTTTTCACCATTTCCTCTCATGTGGAACCTTAGATATCAATTTTATGGGGGGTCCACTATATGAGGATAGTGTATGCGGGCAATACACTTATATCCGATAAAATGAGTACACAACATAAAGACTAGATGTGGGATTCTTTCTGACATGCATCATTGGACCCAACCTTCTAGAAGAAGTCATTGTGTGGGGCTACTATATGAGGATAATACGTTTTTTTGCCAAATATAAGTATAGTGACACACTTATCATACATGTCTTGCATGATTTTGTCTTATTGGGAAGTTTCTACCACCACTCCCATGAGGGACAACTACAGTGCGTGGGGCTAGTACATGACGATATTGTGATTGTTTCTCACAAAATTAATCAACCACCATGCACTTAGTGTGTGAGTCTATTTCATATCAAAACGTTGGATCTCCACTCGATAAGGGGGTTTGACGACAAGTGGGTGTTTTAGAAGAGCAATACACTCATTATACATGTAGGTTTATTGTGGTTTGGCACTCAATGCGTCTTTTTCTATTAGATCAAACATCGGATACATTATTCTATAGGGGGTCTCTTGCTCATAGCTAGTATATGACATCTGCATTTGTTCATTGTAAATGAATACACAAAACAAACACTAAGTGTGTGATTGGCCTCTTCTCATGCAGAAATTTTCACCATTTGTGGTGAATCCTTATGAAAGAATGTAAATGAAACTAAAGTACATGAATTCAAGCACACACATACAAACATGAACCTTTGACATCTTAATTGTGCTTTCTGTACAAAGTTTCACATTTTTTACTTAGAAATACAACTCGTTGTGTACATGAAATCATGAATCCTTCAAGAAAATACATGTTCGAAGAATACAAAAAAGCTTCATGTACCACCTTTCAATTTCTAAAGGAACGGAGTTTTTTTAGTCCAATGTAAATGATTACCATGTCACTTTTCCCTTGTTGTGTTTATGACTTAAGTTACGTATTTGTGTTCCAAAAAAAGTTTTTTTTGAGTCAAGAAGACATGAAGAAAACCTAAACAAGACATGAAAAAACATTGCACAAACTTTGACTCCATTTCTACCTTCCTTAATTACAGTGTGCATGCCTACGGTTTGTATTTCTCGCACCAATCTTTCCTCAAACTTGTAAGTGAATTCAAGGTCGTTCCATATTCTGGAATGAGGTTATGTATTTGAATGCACTTTCTTATTTTGATTGAGTAAGATGTGGGAAAACACATTTGTGTTTCATACTCTTTTTCTTCTAGTTACATATGAAAACATTCAATGGTACACGTAGGTTGTTCGGGGGAGAACGTGGCTACACGTTCCCTCCCCCACCCAAAAAGTTACGTGGAAGTAAGGGAGTTGTATCAAAGAGTTTATGGGGAGGTTGATTATTCAAATGCACATGTGTATTTTGTTTTGAGAAATTATCAGAAAATTCACAAGATTTATCTTTCTTTGTGTACTACTTAAATTTCAAAATACTCTCCTCTTGTACACTCTAGGGGTTTTAAGGGGGCCTTCATGTCTTTGCCTAGTAAGGGTTAATCAGAAACATCATCATGACATTGGCGCTTAAATGCACTTTTGTGTTATCATAAGATGAATAATAGATAACAATTAACGTCGATCTTCTTTTTTTTACCTTTTATGGATCCATGTACAATCCCCCAATGCTTTTGGGAGATTTATTGAGGATTGGGGCTCGACCTTTCTCCATAAAGTTCTGAGGGTAAAGTAGTGTGTTTTGAAGATTGCATTGAGGGGTAGGTGTTTTTATGCACTTATCTTCTAAAAGTACAACGTACCAAGGGTAAACACATCATTTTTATTCCTTCATGTACCAGCAACACATCCCAATAAACACCTCCAAGTTTCTACAAGGGATATCTCACAATGCACCCACCCCTTGAAGCGCTAGTGTATTGGAGGGGGTGTATTGGAGAGTGTCTCAAGAGGTTGATATTTGGTTTCACTTTAGTAAAATTTAGAGACTAATTATTGAAAATGCATTTTTTTTTCTTCTTTTTGTACCAACAACATTACTCTAGACGTTCCCCAAAGACACTAATGGTCTTTTGGGGGGGGGACGTCCCCTTTCCCCTACACCAAAGTTGATAGTGTATTAAAAGGTGTTTCTAACAGTTCATCACGATTGATGCATTACTGCAACTGTAAATTTTGCTCAAGTTTTTTATAGAAAACACAAAATGATTTTCATTATATTCTTACCAACCACACATCATTACACACTCCCCAAATGAGATTCGGTGGTTTCGGATGTGCTGAACGTCCTGCCCTCCCCACCAATGTTGCAAGGGTATAAAGGGTGCATAAGAGATTGTATCGAGAGGTTTTGTACTTAAATTCACTTATGTGTTGTGCAGAGATAGTGAATAGAAACGTTCAAAAATGTTGTTTTCCCTTTATGTTCCAAGTACACATCCCAACACCTTTCAAGCACACTTGGTTTTGAGGGGAGGGGTCGATACCCCCCCCCAACCTAAGACCTAAAAAAGGACTCCCCAAAATTCAGGAAAGATGATATTCTTCTATTGGATATTCTGGAGCTCATGAAAAAAAGGATCAATGCCATATTTCTTCTGACCCAAACATCAAGGAGAGTCAACCAATGGTTTTTTTTCCAAAAAAAAAGGTCATCGATGATGGGCATGAGAGGTTGACATAAAGAATACGAAAAACAACTGCACCAAAATAAAGGAACTCAAAATGTAAACAAAAACATAATACATAAACAAATCATTCTGCATGATGCTGTAAACAAAGAAGAAATTGAAATGTTACAAATGATATTTACACGTACTATTGCCTCATTATGAAAGTAAAATATTGTGTAAGATGTTTATTCACCTAATTCCATTTTGAGGAAGTCAAGATACTAAAAGTGTTCAACGAATTTGTGAGGTTTTGTATTGAATTAACATGACTAAACATAACTTCCTCACACCCCCACTGATACGGAGCAATTGACCTCATACTAGTGTATGAGGTCAATTACTTGTTCTCCATACAGGTGTGCACTCATAACGCACAATTGTTTTTTCTTTCATGTATGAGAACTTTAACCCCCACCCCTATGGGGGGTTTGAAGCATGGGGATAGTTCAAGAGGGCACTGATCACATTCTTAGTGCATGATTTAGTCTTACATGGAACATGAGATCTTGACCGCTATCTTTAAGTCAAATGCGTAGGGGTGGTGTACATGGGAAGTGTAATCATTCTCTACGTAAAAGTATACAAATCAAACACTCATTATGTGATTTTATTCCAAATGGAACAATGAATCCCAACTGTTACGGGAGGGTTTAGGTTATAGGTTTAATGTATGAGGATATTGTGCGTGTTTCTAATACATCAATGCAGTGTTTCCACACCTCGTGGACGATTTTGCTTCATGTTTGTACTTTGAATTACTTTCCTATGTGCGGGGTCTACTGGGTTGGGCTATTACATGAGTATAGTGCACTCCCTTCCCATATAAGGAAAGAAGCAATTGTGCTGTAATTATGTGTTGTTTGAACTTTTGGATGTACATTCTTCATCGCGAGGCAATACATGGGGCTAGTGTGTAACAATAATGTTCAGAACTCCTCCTTATGAACATTTTCAAATGACGTACTTAATTTGCATAAACACCATAATGGTATAGTTGTACTATAGTGAGCTTGCTTATTGTGAGTGCACAAAAGGAATGCACTAAAAGTCTATTTTTTGAATTTAAACCAAAGAAGCATACATGTGAAGTAGAATTTCCAACAAGAATATGTTGCATTTTGGGTTGAAATTGACACAACTCTTAATCGTTTAAGATTTTAGAAAAAGGAAGAACCGGAAACAACATCAAATGTCCTCATAAGGTACACTAGGGCATGATTTGAAGATCATAACTAGGGGATCAAAAGGGCATGGAATGCCTTCTTGACTCACTTGTTTGAAGTTCTAAATGTTTATTCATGAAAGCAAATGCATGATTAAAAGAACAAGCAATTACCTTAGTATGGTCATTTTAGTCATTGCCTATTATGAAATTAGGTTGTGTAATATCTAATCATAAATTATTTTACAATAGTCTAACCATATGTCCATTTTGCATGGGAACTACTGGATAAGGATCATGGTACATCATTATGAGTAGGATAACATATTTACATAAGCTAGAAAAACATTTGAGATGAAAAAATGTAGGAATCAATGGCCCATTGTACAACATGTTAATGGGTACAAGCTAGTATAATTAGTAAGGTTTCTTTAAGTGCCTTTCAAAGATGACTCATAATGCTTATCTGAATGTACGATAACCAACATATGCATAATAGCAAGAAAACCTTGAAGGCACCACACTGATTGATATTTTATTTTTCCAGTATCCTTAAAGGAGAAAATTGCTCCAATTCTTGTAAAATAAGACATTTTTCTTGTGTTTTCTCTGCACATTCCTTTCATATTTTGGTATCTTGCACATTAATACAACTGTTGAATTTTATGGTTTATGAGTGCCAAACGTTTTTCATAGATTACCCCTAATAAACAGCAACATAAATTAGACCACTACCTACTTTAAGTGTTCCATTTTGTGTCCAACATTGTAAGTACACATTATGAGAAAACAGTAACGTGATGACATATCTTTAATACATCCTGATTGTTAATCCTTTACACCATGTTAGGTGCTTCACCTTGTTATAGGAGCAACAAGAAGAAATAGATGGGAGATACATAGATGTGAAAGTAAGGGAATGCATTTGATATGAATGTATATCAGTTTTGGGTTCATACTTATATGTGGTTTGGGAACTTTGTTCAATGGTTGGTGATTCTATGCATTTCTGATTTATCATATTATGATTAAGATTAAGAGGTTTTGTGCATTCCATGAACATGAGAAAGCACATCCACAGCCCCTTTACACTTCAAATGAGGTGGTTGTGGCAAAATTACATTAATTATAGAAGGAATCATGGTTTTTGTTTTCTCCCACGTCTAATTACCTTGATAAGATGTGACAGGATGTCTATATGTTTTTTGTAAATTTGATGCACACCATCATGATCTGATGAAAGCATGTCGAAGTAACATGTTAGAAGAAAATGAAAGAAGGGAATATTGTTAATTGAGAGGTCTCATTAAACTTGTATTTCTGAATGAGAGTAACAAACAAACATATCCACGTCCACAAACAATTGCTTCTCATGTGTGTTGTATAAGGGGGTCTTCTTGAAGTGCACTATTAACTTGCATTAGAGGCTTTTGGCCAGCATGGGAAAACACGTGTGTCAGAATGGGAAGAAAACACAAGGGTCAAAGATTCTAAATTAAATTCTTTGGGGCTTCTTGTTCTCTAGGTTTCCTCATTGCCGTGACACAAGTGGTGGATGTACAAGATGTATAAAAAAGTTTAGAAAATCAACAATAATACAAGAGAAACGTTGCACGCTTTCCAAGACCCGAAGGAATGCAATCTGAAAAATTCTCTGTTTGAAATGTTTTAGAAAAATACAAGATTATGAGCCAAAGTGATTATGAAATTTCTTATTGCTTTGAAATAGAAACAAGTTGCATAGATCTACATATGCCTGGTTGAGTCACACATCAACTAATTTATCCAATATACTTTGTAAAATTTATGGGGATCTCTTCACAATTAATCGTCATTAAATTTATGTTCAGTCATGAAGTTGAATGTAGCTAAGCTTTAAAGATCAATAAAGATCTTTTGAGATGTGTTATGTGATAAGAGTGATGCATGTTGATATGAAACTTCTATGTTTTCCATGCGTGCTATACATTTGTAACTTGATTCCTTTCTTTTGTTAAATTTAAAATTAAAATTCTCTATGTTTGTGGGTTATCACTAGTTTTTGAATAAGTTATTCAGAAATAGGGAAAAAAACACATGAAAAACTAATCATGTTTTATCCTTGTTTTTGGTTTAATGTTTATTGAATTATGATTTCATTCTAGTTTTAAGATAAAGATTTCTAATCATTTATTTTTTATGTTTGTTTAAAAAATGTTCGTTTTCCAGTGACATTACTTCGAAATTACCCGAAATGTTATTCCTTGTAGAACACTGCTGAGGATCTTGATTTTGTGGGAGCCATTTGTTGCACCTGTTGCTGTAAGCACACCCACTTCTTGACTTATGAAAGAGAATAATTGTTGGCTAGATTGCAACTGTTTGCATCGGTGGTGACGGTGGCCTGTCAGATGCGGTTTGGCCGTGCGTCCTCGTAGCTTCTGTGATTGGTGCGTGTGACAGGCGTCGCCTGCCGACAGACGGAGGGACTCGTCTTCATTGATGGCGCCTTTTTCTATGACAAATCATTCTTGATTGAGATTTGCTATTTGATAAGTTTCATCCTCATGCTGTTTATCTGTACTTGATACAAACGAACATTGCAACAGCATTTGCAGTCATCCGCTCTCTCGATCGAGGGTTGGAACATAAACCTAATTTCCCCTGTGACAATGTCATACCGATGGTAGTCCATTTCCATTGTTAATGCCTCGAATTTGCCATATTTGTCACCTTTGTTTTGAATGAAGTGCAGCTTTGCGTCGGTGCTGGCCGTGTGTTAGCAACAAACCATTTGCCCATATTGATGCAAGGTCGAAAAACAAAGATCTGGAATATTGAGATGCATTAGTACGATGATTGGAGAAAGTCCAGCATTTCCGAAAAGGATTATTGCGAAACGAAGGGACGAGGTGCACAATATCGGCCGCTGGTCCTCTTTTCCTTTTGCGTCAAGGATCTGCGTGCCCCTTCACAACGTAACACGGGTCCTACACACGCGCTGCCTGCTATGACTGCGCCTGTCAGAAACGCCTTTGGACTTCCAATGAAGTCAACGTCGGCTACATTGTTCGGCCAGCGCGACACCGACACAGTACTATGACGAGATGTCACGCAGTACTGAAACTTCTCTTTCAACTTCGATTTTGTTTCTCACCCCTCGTCGTGACCGACTGAGGTGGCTACCTTAGCACCCAACATTCCAGGGTTTAAACGTGCCCCCCCCCCCCCCCCCCCCCCATGATGTCATTTTAGGGAGGAGGATTGTTTTCAAAATTTCCAACCATAGAGCGAATTTTGAGCACTTTAATGCTCTTATAATATTTTATTGGAGATAATTCATGAAGAAATGGTTCGTAAAGTCATCCTGGACGGGCTTGAGCTTAGCTTGGGCCCTTCCGGAGTTATTCTGCACGAATTGTATGATAAAAAATCCAGTTTATTTCTTTGTAGTTTTATCTAAGAGAGCCACTATTTTGGAATTCGGCGAGGTGCGAGTGGCTAGCGCAAGTTTCCTACCATACAAGACATCAGTCAAAGGCTCAAAGGCTCAAAGGATGTCCCATGCAACATTGAAGATTTTTGGCCTAAGCAAGCCAGTGAGAAGGCAAAAGGTTTCAGGGGAATGGCCAAGGAAAATGGGTCTGTAGATGATGTGAAGATGATCATACATGGGTTTAAGGCGTGAGGAAAGGAGGAAACAGTGTTGGTTTCTTCTTGTGCATAGAATGGGCACTCACTTGCCCCGTTCCCGGAAAACAGGGTGCGTTAAACTACCTAGATTGAGTGGAAGAAATCATTGGCACGGAAATCATTGGCCTTCGGTCTGACGTCTAATAGGAAGAATATGTGTTTCGCCTTGATCAAGAGCCAAGAGAAGGGAATGTTCGAAGCTCAGGTACAAAGCACTGCAAGTTGCATTAGTTATGCACAGACCGAGGTTGTGGACTACAATGAGCAATTTGAACTAGTTGGAAATTTCCCATCCATCGAAGCGATCCGTTCTCTTGTTGCTGTTATGGACTGGTCGGTGCACCAGAGGAATGTTAGATGGAGCAGCCGGAGAACTGTGTGGTGGAAGGGAAGGCAAGTTTTGTGTGCAAGATTTTCAAAGTTCTCTGTGGCCTTACGCAAGCATCTTGAGAATTGTACCACAACATTGATGAGCATCTTGCAACCCTTGGTTTTGTGCATTGCGAAGCTGACCACAGAGTTTTTGGGTGCATGTAAGATGTAAGAGGCAAGAGGCTGCTTTACGTTGATGATCTCCTTGTCGCCTCTAACTCAAATTCTCTTTGAACGATGTGAAGCATTCCATTGCTATCAGGTTTGACATGACAGAAATACGAGAGCTTAGTTTCTGTTTTAGCCTTCAAGTCAAGCATGACCAACAATAACAGATCTTGGAATAATCTTTTAACACGTTCGTGAGCGAAATCAAAAAGAGCTTCGACATGGTAGGAGTGCACAAAGCAGCAACACTAGTGGAAGTGGGAGTGAAGTCGAGCATGACTCAGACTCCCCATAGCACGCAAGAGAGTAACCACAAGGAAACAGTGCCGTTCCAAGCAGGGGTTGGAAGCCCCATGTACGCAGCAGTCGACACATGCCTCAACATCAACCAAGCAATTCGAGTGCTCAACAAGTTTTGTAGGAATCAATCTGCATTGCATGGGGAGGTAGTTATGTGCGTGCTGTGTTATCTTCATTACTGCAGCAGTCGTTGTCTCACCTTCAGCGGCGACAATGAAGCAGATTAGGGCGGTGAGCAGGGCACAAGGATATCAACCAGTATATTTGTGTTTTTTCTTGGAGGTAACATCAGTTGGAGGAGCAAGAAGCAATCGCTTCACCCTTTCCTCCACCAGAGCACAGTACATTACCTTGAGTAAAGCAACAAAAGGAACTAGTGTAATTGAAATTGCTGCCAGTTGGTATATGCACTAGTCGACTCCAGAAGAGACCATGTACTGTGATAAAATGAGCGCTATTTCTTTGACCAAGAATGCTGAGTTTCATGCCCGCACCAAGCACACCGACCTGTGGTATCTGAGTGTCATGCTGACCACCACCACCTGCACCTCCACTATCTCCACTTTTTGCATCAACTGAGGGCCATATTCCTCCCTGCCCCCATGCACCCATGGTGTGATTTGTGACGTTCCTATCGCCCTGCACGGTTTACTGTGACCACTTGGCCATGTCCATGCTCGTGTAGATCCCTGATGAGGACCCAAGTGATACTAGTGCGTTTTCTAGTGGTGGACTACCAGTTTGGAGCTGACCGAAGACCGCCCCATAGTCTTGGACGCTGTTTGGGACGTTCTGCACTTTTTTCTACAGCACGTAGGAGTTTATCGGTGGACTGGCCGTGGGTCTCATTTCATTTTTTTGCATTGTGTGTCCACCTATTGATGCCGGATGCATGCATGTGACTAGTTGTAGCATCCGGCTTATGATTCTGCACGTTTAGGTTCAGACGGCGTAGCGTTCTGACCGGTCCACGATAAGCTACGACCAGAAGAGTGGTTTTGGGCCAGTTTTAGGACAGACCTTGTACAACCGCGTGCAACACCCGCCGTGCGCCGCAGTAGTTACTGATGCCATGGACATGTCATTTGTCATTTCTCTCTACAAATGCTATTGAAGTATTCTAATGCTTTGCCTTGTGTCTCCTAGCCAAACTCTTGCCGTCGTGTGTACGACCTCTGACTGTCGTTACCGTCTGACGAGGCACTGACGCCTAGTCAACGGCTGTGTTGCTAGGAAGCTTCCACGCATCTTCTCATGGTATCAGAGCAGTAAGAAAGTTCTCGCTAAGCTGTGTAGCAGAGACATAGCGGAGCAACCGTAGTGTGTGTCACCATTGCAGCTGATTCACTGGGACGTGTCGATGTCACCCAACTACTGCTCACGCCACCCGCCTTTAGCACGTGAAAGTGTAGTAGAAGCAGCCGCTAGCAGCAGCAGCAACAGGCAACATCCACAGAAGGTGGCAGCCGCTGGCAGCTGCTCGCATTGGCGCTAGTAGCAAGAGTAGCAAGCTGCAATTGTAGTAGGCGGCAGCGAGTAATAGGAGCAGCAGCAAGCCGCAAGCAGCGAGCTGCGGGCAGCGAGCAGCCAATAGCAGCAGCAGAAACTGCGAGCAGTAGCAGCAGCAGCAGCAGCAGCAGTAGCAGCAATTGCTGCAGCAGTTTCAGTAGGGGGTTTGCTGATGCTAGCATGGACCTGATAACGGCAATAAGGAACCGCTGCCGGTTCTGCAATCCGACCAGTTTGACATCTTGGTCCATACAGAGTAATGACATGGCTCCGACTGGTGACAAGGGCAAAGGACCACCAGATCGATCTTCCTCCTCTTCAGGGGTTATGAGCCCACGCTCGTAGGCTATTGAAGACCTGCGGAGTCAACAGGATGAGATGCGTTGTCTGTAGTAGCAGTAGAATGACACCATCCGTACGCTGAATGAGGTTCTTTGTGGTCAATCCACGGCCCCAGAGCATACCTCCGAGGGAGTCGGCGGTGTTGTACCTTCTGCACAGTAGTGAGCATCTGCACGGGAGACAACAGCAGGACGCAACCCGCCACCTCTTGATCCTTAGGATGAGGACCCTGAGATGCCCGGTATGGAGGATGACACTCATGAGAAGGAGATTCGCGTGCTTCAGGAGCGTTTCTGCCATCTTCAGATGAGTTCTCGAGCCCCACAGACATCTGGCATCCGATCCTCGCCTGATCCCTTAATCGGTGACTTCCCTTGTCCTGGTGTTTTCCCCATCCCTTGTCCTTCTGAGCTTGTGGTTGCTGTCCCTACAGAGTGGCAACCCAAGGAATTCGAGACACCGCCTCCACGCTATGTCAGCGAGGACGGCTTTGACTACTGGGAAACTATTTTCCAAGAATAGGCCAATTGAGAGGGGGTCTGGCCCAATTATCACATTCCGTACTAGGTTGCGGATCACGCTGAGGTGCTGACAACAGCCAGGGCGATGCTTGGACTCCTTTACGCCATGCCGCTCGAGACTGATGTGGACTTTTTCCCTTTCCTTGGAGAGGCGAGCACAGGCACGTGTGTTGATCCATGTCGGGGCTGGAGAGACGCACGCTATCCGTGTGACTCATATTCGCGCCTTCCACTCCCTTCGTCAGGGACCTGCCGAGCTCGCAGCCGATTCATGGCGGTGTGCTATGCGCATCTACACGCGCCTTGGGACCTCATGATGTACACAGCTGTGGGCGCTTCACACGCTCATGATCGGAGTTCGTCTCAAGCACGCAGACATCTTCACGACGCCGTGCTCGAGCCTTTCTCCACCTCCCTCCAACTTCTTCCTTGAGCGCATCAGCTTTTCCTCCAAGTGACTTCCGCCTTTGAGGCAACCGAGGCCCATTAAGAGATTCCCCTCGCTACAGCGGTCATCTCGTCGCCACTGACGCCCCTCTTGCAGTCCACTTCTCCATCCTCTAGCACATCCTCCTCTTCCACTTCCACCTCGACTACCCCAACTCAGATGCAAGGTGTGCCAGCAGTGGCACAAGGGAAGAAGGGTAAGAAAAGGGGTGGTTCGGGCTAGCTACAGGCGCAGTAACAGCAGTCATCGGGCGATAGCATTAGACGTACTGTTCAGTGCTACATCTGCGGAGGTTCTCATTGCTACGTTGAGTTCTAGCAGCCGCTTGACTGGGCGCGGATCACTCGCGGTCTTCTGGCTACACACGCAAAGTGTTGTGCATCGAGCAACACCGCCTTTGGTCGCGCAGCGACCACGACCGCAGTAGTTCCCGCTTCCCCACCGGCAAGCAGTGGCGACCCGGACCCACGTGACCGCACCATCGCTGAGCTCCGTCACCTTCTGGCGCTTTCTGTTCAGGGAGGTGCAAGTGTGTTTTCATCGCCGGGTGGTTCATAGACTATTTTTTTGTCTGTTCTCGTAGCTCGTGATGACTCATGTGGGGGGCCATAGGTGGCATGTGATGATGATGGGCCTGTCAGTACCAATTGGATTCATGAGTCTCACCTCTGTGCCCTTTGTCGTTTCTCCT